>VDFB02239724.1:0-10183 GCA_007258455.2 Sequoia sempervirens | reverse complement strand
TCATTTAGAAAATTGTGCTACAAATTCATCATGACGTCAATACAGTTAAAAAAAAAAAAATTTCAGAAGAGCAGCCTCATATAAAAGAGATTGTTGCATTATTTCATTATATGCAATGTCTTTTATGTATTTTTAAATATATAAGCTCTTTTATTGCAGATTTCTTCATGCCAAGAAGAGAACAGATTATTAATTCCCAAGAGTTAATAAGCTGATATCAATGAATTTTACAGTGCTCAAGGCATCCAGAACAAAGATTTAAAGAACAACCATGTTCAGTTTACGAATACAATGCATAAAGGGTTTCATTCTTCGTAAAGCAAGAGTTATGGCAGCTATGAAAAGTTTCAACAAAGAGATATTATTTATTCACCAATGCAATATTAGTCTCTGGTTCTGATATACTTTACTGTTCAAAGAGGGGTACACATGTTTTTTCAAGTTTTCAGTCATGATAGAGGCCAAAATAACCCAACTGAATTCTTAACAATAACATTGGTATCATAGCAGATTTTTCTTATATCCTGTCTTTATAAATAGGACAGAAAGATTCTTATATTTTAAAGATTCAGACTTTCAAATGAAGACATATACCAGAGATATGGCTGCCATTCAGCACAACAAAACTGTAGTGTATAATCTGAAAGAAAATTAAGTGGCCAAAATATGTACAGAGCAGAGATTTGCAGCCACCAAAAGTTTTCTTGAGCTCTCGAAATAAGCTTAAATATAGAAAATAATGGCGGCCATTACAAAGAAACAGATTTACAAGGAATGCTCAGAGTTTTTATGGCAGCCAAGCAAGGAAATAAAATCCATCAGAAAAACAGTGTTTCCAGCAGCCATAAGTTTCCAGATTTGTGAAAAAATAAGACTTACCTTTTGTTTTTCCTCCGAATCTCCACAAAAATATTTTGGAGAGGTGATATATAAGGCGGTTTTATTATAAGGCTCAAATCTCAGAGAATGTTGGCATCCAGAGAAAAAACACAGCAAGAATTGTTAAAAACGTTAGAAAAATATACATAACTGTGCCATTTGAGCTTAAAAAGCTTTCAAAATGCATGTATTTTTCAGTTTTTAACAAACACACAAAAAAGAAAAAGAAGTTTACCTTTTATTTATGTGTTTTAACTTCCAGAATATCAGAAAATGGTGGAGTTTTCTGTGTAAATAAGCAAAAACGTGGCTAGGGTTTCATTCATGGCGGCTCTCTTCTTCCAACAGCAAAAAAATGAAATGAAATGAATGTTCATTTTAGGGTTATAACCCTAAGGGATGCGTTGGAGAAGGCAATCTTTTGCCTTAAAGTTCTTTGAAAAAACTTTTTTATTTCCTTTCTAAAAGCTTTCACTTCAAACGTGGCTTTCTAATACCTTCATTTATTTTGAATATCTTTTTGATATTGATATCATATGATAGATTTAATCAAAAATAAATCTCTTTATATTTGATTAAGAACTCTTTTATTTTTGCATTTGGAAATAATTGAAAGACTTTATTTTAAAGTGATTTATTGTCACTTTTTAAATAAATGTTATTATAAATGCAAAAATAGGATATGATTATTAAATTTTTTTTGCATTCATTTTTATTTTTATAAATCATTTTAAATAAATGATATCATAAAATGCAAATCAAAGAAATTTGAATAAAATTTCAAATTATTGAATGATGGTCAAAGGAGGTTCAAATTGAGCTTTAAATTACTTGTATGAGTCATGGAGATGGTTAGAAATCAATGCCAACATGTTGAGAAGATCAAGGATTTTTGAGCACTAAATCAGGAATTTGACTTCAGTTTTGAGCTCTTTTTCACTTGACATGAGTCAAGGAGTGTTTTGAGGTACAAACACCTTTGTTACTTTCAGTTATGATCCTGATTTGAAGGGATTTTCATTTGTATACAACCCACAAAGTTGTTCAAACTTTGACAACTCTTGTTGGAGTTGGTTGGCAATTGCATGCCTTATTTGGAGGAGAGGATTGACAACACATCAGCTTTTGGAGCCAAAATTCAATTTCAAATTTTGAGACTCTTTCTATAATTCTTTCTCTTCTTTCATTATTGGAGTTAGTTCTTGGTTTGGAGATGGCTGAGGCATATCATTCTCACTTTGTAACTCATGATTTCTTGAGATTTGTAATGCAAATATCCCAGATTTTTCAATAAAGAAGCTTGTCATTCCTTCTCAGATCTGTCTTGTGCATGTATTGTGAGTAAGTCTTTGGATTAATAGTTTGTGATTTCCATCAAATCCTTATTTTAATCTTATTGCCTCAATGTCTTGCTTAGATTCAATATGTTATAGTGCAGGTCATTGATTGTGTTTCATAGATTTGTTGAATGCTTGTTATGAAAACATCATTGTTTTCTTTCAAACAAACTTCTATCATAGAAGCCTTTCAAATGAATCATTTATGCAGAATATGCTAGATTGAGTAGTGGATTCTCTTTTAGTTTCATTTGTCAAAATATCTTGAGAGTTTTATAGTAGATTCAAGTCATCTTTACATATTGGTGAATCACTTTTTTTTCAAGTTTTATGTTTACTTTATCCTTTTATCCTTTACCTCTGTTAAAAACCAGTTTTACAAGAAAATCCAAAGGGAACCAGCCCAAAACCTGGAGGTCTATTCTCACCATAGGATACCCACAGCCTGAGAATAGTCCCATGTGCACAGGATTTATCGAGCTTTTCAGCTTAATTTCGGGTGCAAATCCATGTGTTATCAAAGAATCTCGATGAAATGTTTCTAAGTTCCATGGTTTCCAAGTAACATCTCATCAAAGTTTTCTACCCTTTCACACTTTGGTCTATTTACAAGAAATTGTCAGTGCAATGTAGTATGAAATGTTTTGACATGTTGAGGAGAGAAACAAGAACTTTCATAGCATAAACCTACCCATTTGAATGTGTTAGAACTATAAATTTTTTTGCATGACAAATAGAATGAAAATTACATCACCTTGCAACTTTACACTACATGCATCTAACACTTTTTCCATCAACTGAAAACTTGTCACTATGGGAAAATGGATTAGAGATATGAAAAATTGAGAGAGGTTATTATAGAGGGACCCTACATGATCTTGTACCTTTAGATGAAATGTTTCTAAGTGCCATGGTTTTTGAGTAACATCTCATCAAAGTTTTTTTCTTTTTCACACTTTGGTCTCTTAAGAGAAATTGTCAGTGCAATGTGGCCCGGAATGTTTCAACATGTTGGGGTGCAAAACGAGACCTTTTTTGGCATAAAATTACCCATCCAAACGTGTTAACCATCACTTAACCTCGATGAACAAAACAAAAATTACAAACCTGTACCTTATTAATCGCGATGCATCTAATGCTTTTTTCTAAGTGCCATGGTTTTTGAGTAACATCTCATCAAAGTTTTTTTCTTTTTCACACTTTGGTCTCTTAAGAGAAATTGTCAGTGCAATGTGGCCCGGAATGTTTCAACATGTTGGGGTGCAAAACGAGACCTTTTTTGGCATAAAATTACCCATCCAAACGTGTTGGAACTATCAGTTTGGTTGCTCGATGAACAAAACAAAAATTACAAAACCTTGCAATTTTACACTGCATGCATCTAATGCTTTTTCCATCAACTGAAAACTTGTCACCATGGGAAAATAGATTGGAGATATGAAAAAACAAGGGACCCTACATGATCATGTAACTTTAGAAAAAAAATTCTAAGTGCCACAGTTTATGATGTTTCCCTTTTGTACTTTGGTCTCTTAAGAGTAGTCGACGGTGCAATGTAGCCCAGAACATTTAGGCATGTTGGGGTGTGAAACATGACCTTGGTTAGTGTAAACCTACCCATCTGAACATGTTGGAACTATCATTTTGGTTGCATGATGAAGAGAAAAAAAATTACACCACCTTGAAACTTTACACTACATGCATCTGATGTTTTTTCTATCAGCTAAAATACTTGTCACCACAGGCAAATGGATTGGAGATATGAAAAATTGAGAGAGGTTATTGTAGAGGGACCCTACATGATATTTTACCTTTAGACATAATATTTCTAAGTGCCATCATTTCTGAGTAACATCTCATCAAAGTTTTTTTCCCATTCGTACTTTGATCTCCTAAGAGAAATCATCGATGCAATGTAGCTGGAATGTTTTGACATGCTAGGGTGTGAAACAGGACCTTTCCTAGCATAAACCTACCCATCCAAATGTTTTGTAACTATTGATTTGGTTGCACAATGAATAGAACAGAAAATGTGTCACCTTGCAACTTTACACTACATGTATCTAATGCTTTTTCCATCAACTAAAAACTTATCACCACAGGAAAATGGATTGGAAATATGAAAAACTGTAAGAAGTTATTGTAGAGGGACCCTATGTGATTCTATACCTTTAGAAAAAAAAATTCTAAGTGCCACAATTTCTAAGTAATAGCTCATCAAATTTTTTTGCTCTTTCGTACTTTAATCTCTTAAGAAAATCATCAGTGCAATGTAGCCCAAAACATTCTAGCATGTTGGGGTCTAAAATAGGACCTTGCCTAGTATAACAGACCCATTTGGATGTGTTGGAACTATCTATTTGGTCGCATGATGAACAAAAAAAAAATACGCCACCTTGCAACTTTACACTACATGCACAAAGGCATCTTAAGGGGCAACAAAAAGGGTCTATCATTACACAAGAAGGAGAATAAAGTCATTCTTGAGCACTAAGTGCTACTATTGCTAATCAACTTTGCCAAAACCTAAATATGAACTTTATAACCGAGATTGAATAAAAAGAACATATGATAATCCTATCTTAGATCATAATCTTAAAAATATCAAGAATAAAATGAAGATAAAATAATATGATTATTGCAAATGATTCATCATTTTCAAAAAATGTGAATGTTGACATGGATACATCAATCTTGCAAGATAAGAGTCCATCATTGTAATCCTTCTACTATGTTTTCCAAATTGAATTGTATGAAGAGTTTCAATAGGGGTATTGACAGTTCATTTTGGTCTCATTTTGACTTGATATTGAAACACAACAAAAGATAGTGGATGTAATTTTTATCAAAAAAAATTCCGCTATGTACCATTTTAAATAGACATACCATAAATATGTATATAATCTACCCAATATTCACTATATATGTGTAAAAATGCAGCAACAAGAAAATGAGAAACTTTAAGTTAAAGAGGGGCAGTAAGTCTTCCTATGCATATGAAATTTGGGGCTAAAACATAAGTAAAGTTGAAATATGACAAGAAAAGGTCTAACTATTAACTACAATACATTAATATCTAAAGAAATATTAAAAACATAGAAACACAAATAGTTTTATATTTTATTGATAATTAATGTAAAAAATGAAACATATGGATTGTGTTAAATCTACAAAAGAATGCCTCAAAAAAGTGATCAATACCATGACTTTACAAACTCAATGTACATACTTACAAATTAATCCAACGAACCATCTGGGTATGCTCTACTCTTTATTGTGTCAAGTATTGCCTCATGGTCAGACTCACACACCTTCAAATTCTTGTTCAAAGGTCTACCCCCATATTTGATCAAATGAATATTGGATGCCATGACAAGGTTTGAGTAATGAAGAATATTTTGATGTGTTTCAAAGTATTGAAACAACCAAACATTAACAATCTTAACTGAGTACCTTCTAAGCCATGTTCCAGTAACAACCACCGAGTCTATAGGGTATTCAATATTTTCTCCATTTGTAACTGGGGCCTCCAATTTATTTTTGGCCTTAACATAATGACAAAAGTAATAATTTTTTCCCTCTTCACTATCTTCATCTGTAATAATTGCATAAGCATTCCCTACATTGTTATGTGCATCAAATTAGATGAATTTAGTCAACATTACAAAAACACTACAAAGTAAGGTAACATTAGGAATTTCAAAAACTGTGCAAGTAGATATATTACTTGGTTGAACTAGATTTGATATATGATCAAATTCAACCGAGGATTCCATCTGTGTTAGTTGCAGTGCCATCAAAAGCTGATACATGTCAAGTGGGCTTAGACATCTTAACCACCATTCATCAACCCACTCCTTTGACTCGTACTAATTCCAAGATTGAATTGTACATGAAGAATGAAAACATTCCATCTTCCATGTATGGATACTCCATGGACTTACATTAAATATTCTAAAGGAGCATAGCTCACTTGATCCTATCAGTGTACAACAATCCTCATATTTTGAAATGTTGGTATCATCTATCAACCAAATAAATCTATGAATTGAAGACTTACCTTCATTACCTAGACCCATCGAATCACTACACACTCAACGATTGATTTTGCATCTCTCAACTTTGCATTGTATTAATACTTTAACTCTTCTCGTGCTATGGCTCTTTTGATACATGATCTTGCACCATCGTGCTCCCCCTTTCCTTGCCCAACCTCACAAAAGTTCCACATATGTTGAACACTTGTAATATTATGCATCTTGCTCAACTAATAAAACATCTTTGAGTTCTTGAATTGTGAAGCACAATTATTTTACTATATGATGTGCTGACGAAATGATATGCCCCTTCTAGCCAAATCATGGTAGAACACGTGAAAGCAACCTTGCACAAAATCTATAGAATGCATATGATCATCACTGATATAAAAATGATACCCCCTTATGATCTTTTTTTCATCGTTTGTATTGTCATTGGCATGAATGAATGCTATGTGCACAAATATAGCAGCTTGTGTGGAGTTATAATACTATGATTGCACCTCACATTGTGGCTATAGATTGTAGTTCTCTACAAATTCAATGACTAAAACAATGCTACCAAGTGGATGTGTCCTTGCATAACTTGAATTGCAAGTCCAACTATCAAGCTTTATGGGTATGCCTTGCATACTCATACACTATATTATCATAAAATACTGAAGGCTCCATATTTCAAACTCCAGCCATTTCGCCTGGGATGTTCGTGCCTCATTTCACGCAAAGAACCATTACGATGCCATTGCATCTCGGCCGCTTATGAATGAAGGAACTCATTCAAAGATCCTGGGCCGTGTTGGCCCGAAAGGCCTCAAAAAGCATGCTCTCGGCTCAAAGGTATCAGGAATCAGGTTAGAAAACTCAATATGTACTCTACAACAACAAGTAGTGTGTATGTGTGATTTATTTTGACATAGAAAAAATGCTTTAGAATTTCAAAAAATCTTTAAATATAAATTTTAATTTGAGGATACATCTATAGAAATTTACCAAAAATATGTGTTCGAGTCATATCTAAAAAATACTTTGGATGTGGCTCATGGTTTCAACTACCAGTTCTCCTTCTTACCACATTCCTTTGATTCAGAGATACTCGTGCTATTCTTACAAAAGTCTTCAATTAGGGATCACAATGTTTCAATAGTTGGTTTATCTTTTCATGGTAGTCTTTATGAGAGTGTCCATAATTCATTGTCATCGGTGTCCTCAATTCTTTGGCACCTTCCAATGACTCTCAATAAAGTTTTTCTATTTGTTCTCAATGCTTGACTTGTCTTTCTAATGAGATGAGCTTTCTTCGTTTAATTACTTACTATTGTTGATGTAATAACACATTGTGTGACATTATTATGTTTGGTGCGTGAGGTGTTACCCACACTGTCATATGCACTCATTAGATTCTTCACAATAGATTTGTCACTTGAAGCTTCTGATGTTCCCAATCCAAGAATCTTCACAATGGACATATAGTTTAGATTTTCTCATCATTTTAACAAATAGTTGACATCATCATATTTCATTTAATTTTTAAAAGAACAATATCTAAATATTATTAGCATATATTCTATAAATATGTTTTGGAATCTTATCATGCATTGGTCACAAATATATTTTCATCAATATCAATTAAAAACTTGGGCTTTCTATACAAAATTCTAGGAGGTGTTCTCAAAGGTAAATTTACCTCAACATTAGGAATTTCATCAGTATTTAAATGAGATGGGATAGATGGCATACCTTTGATCAGAGATGGAATAGATGATGTACCTTGAAGTTGAGATGGGAAAGATGGCGTACCTCCTTCTTCACATGTGAGTGATTATGTACTTTCAACTTGAGATGCAGTAGATGGTGTCCCTCCATCTTGACTTGTGGTAGAGGATGTGTCTCCAACTTTGGGATTCAAATCTCTTATTGCACGAAGCTTTTTCATTTGTTCCCTTTGTACCACCAATACCATATCTCTTGTTGATCGTTCATGTTCCTCTTCAATTGGTATGTCCTCTTCTATCGTGTTCAATTTCCTCTTCTCACGAATTGCCTCATTTGTTCTCTTTTCTTTGCATTCTTAGCTTCTTGCTCATCCTATGTTAGAGGAATCCTTGATCATTTCCTTGGAATAACAAAAAATTGTATATGTAGCATGAAAAAGAGATAAATATTAGTTCCATCATAATACTATATAGTAAATAAATATCTCACACAAATCTAAAATTTGTCATGAAATTACAATACACACAATAAATGTCAGTCCAAAAGAGGCGTGAGGAGGGGCAACAAAGGGCATAAAGAGGGTAGAAAATGGAATGAGGAGGGACAACAAGGAATATGAAACTAAGGAAATTTTTATTGATTCTCAAGTTGTGCATGAAGAGGGCAGAAAAGAGAATGAGGAGGGACAACTTGTAATGACTTAACATTCATAATAAGCCTATGGTTGTCCCACATTTATTAGAACTATCTTAATGGACTTATGATACTCCCAATGAAGCTACGACTATCATAGATTCATTAGGACTACCATTTAATGAGTCCATTTTAGAATTCCAAAAGGCTTTCCACCTTAATATATTTTCTTCTCCAAAGATCAAACCAACATAAGAGGTGTGGACATTAATAAAGATTGGTACCTAGATAGTGGATGTCGCAATCATATGAGTGGAAATGAAACTTATTTGCATTAATTATAAAAGTATTTAGTTTGATCAAAATAGGGAACAATAATATTATGCTATAGACATAAAACATATTTTGTTAAGTGTTGGACTACTAGTTCGAAAAGGCTAGAAAGTGTTGACAAAAACAAAAAAGTGCATTATCTTTGAAAAATGGGAGGAAAAAAGTGCATTGAAATCTAATAGCTAAAAGACTCAGGTCTACTTCTTGAAGCATAAATCTAAAACTTTTAATAAGTTCAAATAATTCAAGGCCCTAGTGATACTTAACAAAAAGATATTGTAACAAATACAAAGAATACAACCATCATGGATATTGCAAAAAAAATGTTGAAGGTTAAGCGGATTCCAAATGAATATTAGTGTGGAGTTGTTGCAACAACACTATAGTTTCCAAATAGATGTCCCACAAAGGCTGTGTGTGACATGATTTCACAAGAAGCATGGAAAAATTGCAAATGGAGCATAAAGCACTTCAAATTTTATAGGATACATGGAATATGCATTTGTGACAAAGGAAAGAATGCATAAATTGGATGATAGAAGAAGAAAGTGCATTATATTAAGCATGTATGATAAGAAGTGATAAAGAAACATAAGAGAATGAAGGAAAATATAAAGCACATGTATAAATACTTGACGTACCTTAAAATTCGAGATTCAAATGGAGAAACTACCCAATTATGTGTAGTTTCTTTTTCTTCTTGCATCAAACTCCTCAATAATTTGAGCTTTTCATGAACTTGCTTCCTTTTCAATGTTAAATTATATATAACTCTAATAGAATTAATAAAAAATATAGAATTAACCAATCTATGATGTAAAATTATAACAATTCAATCATAATTAACATTGCAACACTACAAACATGAAAATTTGAGTTCATAAAATCAATTTGATGTAAAAACTTTGTTATTTCCTCCTTCCTAAGTTGGAAAACTTGAAAAAGGTGGTGCAAAGGTGGTGAAATGTGTAAAACTGCATGTGCTTTCCCCACAACATGAAAATTCATTTTTGTTAGATAACACGCAAAAGCAAGAAAATAATAGAGCATGTGGCCCTGGATTACTGGTGTCCTACCTTTTTTACCATTTTTAGGGCAAGACAAAATTCACTCGCATTATAATGCAAGCATGTTTTGTCTTGAACTTAAAATGAACAAATTTCAACTTTTTAAAAGCATGCTCACATTTTTAAAAAGTTGATTTTGTAAAGGTTTTTTGACTCTTATCATGTGTCAAAAGGGGGTTGGGTT
>VDFB02239722.1:0-18923 GCA_007258455.2 Sequoia sempervirens | reverse complement strand
CTAATGGAAATGAAAGTTACCGAGGGAACTACTATTATGGAGGTTTCTCTGAGATGCCCCCAACAAATTTTCCTTACAAAATTAGGAAAAACCACCTATATTAGGACTAAATTTCCCAGAAGGGCATATGATTCCTAGATTAGGGTTTTTGCACCACTTTTAGTAAATTTTGTGTAAATGTTATGTTTTGTGGTTTGTATGATGTGTAGAATAAGTACAAATGTAGATTTTAAGTCAAATTCAATGGTGAAAGATTAAAAAATGAAACTTATATGCACTTTCACTCACGTAACATTTAGAAACCCCAGATAATTAATTAATGCAAACCCTAATGCAATGTTAATGCGAGCTAGATCTAGGATTATGGTGCACTCCAAATAAAAATTAAGATGTTCTAAATGCAAGTTCACAAAAATTAAACAATGGAAATAGGGTTCCCCACCTTTTAGGAGATGGAGCACAAGGATAGGGTTCCTATTTCACTATTGTTTCATTCAAGTAAACCCTAGAGATCTAAATCCAAGGATAGAATGAGGGAAATAGATCTACTAAAGGTTATCCTAGGGTATGTTTAGAGACTAAAAAGGTGTTCACCAACAAGCTAGGGCTTGGAAAGACTAGTAGCAGCACGACTTCAATAAATGACCTAGAAATGAATGCAAAACATAACAACAAACTGAGAAGTCAAAGAGCTATACCTAGAAACTTGTAGTAGCTTGAATGAAGATGTAAAATGTTGTAAATACTAGATTTAATGAGAACTATGATTCATATGGTAGGCTGGGTGATTTAGTCTTAGATTAGGGTTTCTGGGTAGGAACAAAAATTTGGCAGTGACAAGTATGGAACTCTTGAAATCTAGAAATTTAACTATACTGGGACTCATACACCATAAGTCACATATCAATCCTACTTGGATTTTTTGGAGGATCAAGATTAAATATGCTCTTGAATCTCTGCTCTATCTTCCCAACCTAATTTTTAGGTCTGAAATGCTAAATTCTACTCTATAGATGTCTTTTAGTGATCTTGTAAACAAGGTCACAACTTTGCACACTTGACAACTTTCCAATATTGTTCTTCAATGTGCCTTCAATCTAGACTTGTAAATTGTAGACTAAACCAAGGAAAAAAATGTTGTCTTGTTAGTAGAAAGGGGTTTTCCTTGGTCAAACCTTGTTTAGCCAATCAAACCCTGAAATAAAATGAAATAGGAAGGAGGAATGATGAATGAACAAAATGGTTTGTTGCAACTCACCAAACCCTAGAAACAAAGTGTTGCAAATATGTATGAGATGGATAACTTTAATGTGAATCTTGACTCTTTCTCGAATGATATGGATCTTGAATTGAATGCTTGCTTGAATCATGAAGCCCTCCAAAACAAATGTTAGCTCAAAAACAAACATGATGCATGAAGACTTTGACATGATGCTTGATACTTGAATAATGCTCCAAAACACTTGATATCAGCTCTAGAATGCTCTAGAATTCTCTTTTCAATGCTATAATGCTTGAATGTTTGAATGCTTAGGTAACACTTGCTCATGAAAATTGCTAGGAGAAAATATGTGAAATAACCTTGTATTTATACTTGTTTATGTCAAATTTCCCAAAATTACAACACTACAAGCCAACATCAGATCTAGGAGAATAAAATCCTACCAAGAATTTGAATTTAATTTAGGTCTAAGATAATCAAGACTCATACACCAAAAGTGGTGTATGAGTCCCATTATGCTAAGCTTGGGACACATTTTTCAAGAAATGCTTAGATTCATGTGAAATCTAGATTAAGGCCCCAAAACATAGGTGGAACCCATACGCCTAAGGTGGTGTTGAGTCTGGGATCACTAAATTTGGGATATACAATCCTAAAACACCTGAATCATGATTGTATGTTGGTTTATGTTGGAATTAATCTTAGAAAGATGAATTAATTAAGGCTTGTGGATGTAAAATAAGGCCAAACAAGGCATAAAGAACCCCAATTAATAATGAAAACCCTAGACTAGCGTGAAATTGTTAGGATACACTTTACAACACCTTAAATAAGTCATAACTAAGTCCATTTAGTTTACAAGGGCCCAAGACCTAATGTGAATATGTTAAACACATTACAAAACTAAATCAAGGTAACATTAAGTTCAATTTAATAGGGAGGGCCCAAAAAGTGCAAAAATATAGAGTTATACTTTTTTTGTTACCATATTTAGCTCCCACTTTAGTGAGAGGAAGAACTTGCTTCAAACTGACACTAAAGTAGACAAACTCTCATCAAGAGGGGTTGAAATATTCCAATGCTAGTAAGATAGGATGCCAACAATAAAGAGGGATGATCAATCCCCAAAGATCAAGATCCTATGACAAACCAACATAGGCACAAAAGAACACACATGAAAAAATGATATAAGGATCAACAACAATGCACAAGCATACACTACTAAAGATAAAGAGAAAAGAAAAAAGAAAAACAAAACAAAAATAAAAGGGGTGGGAGTAAAATGGTGACTCCCTCAACACCCCACAAAGAACAGAAGGTGAAACTCAAAACCACTTCCACAAGATAGATAATGGAAAGAAAAGCTTGCTTCACAATGCAAGATTGATTAATGGTTGAATTGATATTGCTTGATGCAAATGTACATGAGATGCCTTTCTTATAAAGGCAAGGTTGAAATGTAGTAATGAACATGATGTTGAAAAATTTCATAATTCTATGACATGAGACAACCAACAACCTAATCACCTAGGAAATGATGCATCCTAGCTAGATAAGATAAGTTCTAGATAAGCCAACAAAGACTTCTAGAAAGAATCTCTTACCTAAGTAAACTTAACCATGTAAATATGTCCCCTAATTTACCTAGTGAATGAATTAGATAGGTACAAGACAAATTATTCACACCCAACAGGTGGATCAAGCTTCGACCTTTTTCCTACATTTTGTGGATCAGATCTAAACTATTTGTCCAAACATGCATGCTCACTCTGATGCAAAATAACTTTAGGCTTTCCACTAAGTGAGTATCCAAAAAGGTGAGACACATACAAATGTGGTCGATATGTGCTTACACAAACAAGAAAGTGGCTATGGGAAAGTTATGCCTAAGTTTGGCTTCCCATTCAACTAGACCAAAGCTATACCTCCTGATAACTTTGATAAGGCACCACACAAAAATGAACTTCAAGCTTCATGAGGCAAGCATAGATTCATATGCTTGAAACTCATCAAAAAACAAGATGGCTACATAGGCAAGCAAAGTGTATTATGCAAGGTGGCCATATAATAGATAATGTAAATGCAAAAGTAGTGTTAGGAATGTTCAAATGAGTTTTTCTTAGTTCATGTAAGGTCTTAACTTAGGGAACATTGTGCCTAATGTCTCCAAGAGTGGACCAATCAATGAGTAGAAGATTCACAACTTAGGGGATGTAGTATGTTGCATCATGCCACTAAGAGGAATATAATATTCCAAGAGAGATCATGTTCTTGGAGGACGTCATACCCAATTTTAACCACAAAGTGAAAGATATATCACATGAAGTAAGAAGACTACATAATGAAACACGATAAATACAAAGAATAATGATAATGTATAACCCTACTTTAAAGAAATTACTAAACACCATGTTGTGAGCAATTAATTTAAAGTAGAAAATGATAATTGCTAACAATAAAGAGGACATGAGAGCCTATTTGGGAATCCCTATGCCAATTCATATGTTTACAAATAAAGCTACATTATGAAAAGGGTTGCCCCCAAAATCAAATCACAAAACACATAAGGGATCCATGGATTTGTGGTTAGTATGTTCTTGCTACAATGTTTTTAGAGAGCTCAAAAATGTCATCATTCCCCAAATACTCATGGAATGGGAATAATGCAGAGGAGTGAAATCAAAGAAAATAATATGAGGGTAAAACATGTAAGATACCTAAATATCTCAATGCCTTAAGGCCATCCCCAAAAGGAAAACACAAGACAAATGAAAAGGTAAAGATAAATGAATTTTTTTGGGTCAACATGGGAAGAGATGAATGTTCTGATGCCTTGGCCATTCCCCAAAAGGAAAACACAAGAAAAAAGAAAAGAAAAATGCTTATGACATACAGAAGAATGTAGGTAAAAATTGAGGAATATTGCAAAGAGGAGAGAGAGAGAGAGAGAGAAATCAAACAACAACACAAGGATCACACGGCACACATGCAATCACATAAAAGAATAGAAAATAGTGCAAAAATACTAGTATGAGTCAACCTATTAGCAAGTCATTTGTATCCCAATTCATCGTATACGAAAGGAAAAAACCTTTTCAAAGAGACAACAATAAATGCATTACTAGGACAAGGCTATCTAATTCTTGCTTCCACTGAGTGCAAGAAAAGAATGAGTTGAGGTAGGTGATGATAAAGAGCTCCTTGCATTTTGAAATGGATTTGTAATAAATGTAAAGCAAGTAATAGTGAGAATGTTATGACCCTACAACCATTACATGGAAAGGAGCAGAGGAGACATGCTTTAAGGGACTATTTATATGATATAAAACTTTTTAAATATCTCTTTTAAAGCATGACACTCATCAATACTGTGTCCAAGAACTCTATGGTATCAACAATGTGTAAGTGCAAGTTTGAAATGAGGCAATGCACAAAATGAATCGATTTAAGTTAGATGCAATGAAAGGAAGAAAAAAAATCTCTACAAATTGAAACAAATAACTAATAGTAGCAAACAAAAAACAACAAACTGAGTTTTGAATGTTGGAAAATGTAGTTAAAAACCTAAAATGGGACTAAATTCCCCAAAGGGGCATATGAGTCCCAAATAGGGTTTTTTATGGGTTTGAACAGTGAATAACAGTTGCCACAGAATAGCTAGAAATTAGGAAAAACCGCTTGTACTAGGATTAAATCACCCAAAGGGGCGTATGAGTCCCAAATTAGGGTTTTAGCACTATTCTCAACAAATTTTGTGTAAATGTCATGTTTTCTAGTTTGTATGACATATATGCTAAGTGAAAATGTATATTTTAAGCAAATTTTAGTGATGCAAGATTCAAAAATGCAACTTATATGCACTTTCACTAATACAAGATTTAGAAACCCTAGATACCAATTAACTAATGCAAACCCTAATGCAATATTAATTCAAGCTATATCTAGGATTATGATGCACTCCAAATAAAAATTAATATGTTTTAAATTCTGGTTCACCAAAATGAAACAATGGAAATAGGGTGCCCCACTTTTTATGATATGGATCGCAAGGATAGGGTTCCTATTTCACTGTTGTTTCATTCAAGGAAACCCTAGAGATATCAATCCAAGGATGGAATGAGGGAAAGATATCTGCTAAAGGTTGTCCTAGGATATGTTTAGATACTAAAAAGGGGTTCACCACTAAGCTAGGGCTTGGAAAGACTAGTGACATGCAAGATCTAATTATGAAACTTAATGATATGCAAGACTTCAATAAATGACCTAGAAAATGAATGCAAAAAAGAGCAACAAATTGAGAAGTTGGAGAGGTGCACCTAGAAACCTATAGTAGATTAAATGAAGACCTAAAATGATGGAAATACTAGATTTAATGCACACTACAACTCATATACCAGGCTAGGTAATTTAGCCCTAGATTAGGGTTTTTGGGCAAGAACAAAAATCTGGTAGTGATAAGTCTGGAACTCCTAAAATCTAGAAATTTAACTATAATGGGACTCATACACCAGAAGTGGTGTATCAGTACTACTTGGATTTTTTGGAGATTCAAGTTCTAAATTTTCTCTTCAATCTCTGCTCTATCTTCTCAACCTGATTTCTAAGTCTAAAATGTTGAATTCTACTTTATAGATGTCCTTTAGTGATCTTGTAAACAAAGTGAAAACTTTGCACACTTGAAAACTTCTTTCCAATCTTGTTCTTCAATATTCCTTCAACCTAGGCCTATAAATCACACACTAAAGAGAGGTAAAAATGTTGTTTTGTTAGTAGAAATAGGTTTTCCTTAAAACCATGTTTAGGTAATCAAACCATGAAATTAAATGAAATATGGAGGAATTATGAATGAAAAAAATGATATGTTTCAACTCACCAAACCCTAGAAAAAAAGTGCTTCAAACATGTATGAGATGGATAACTTGAAAGTGGATCTTGAATCTTGCTCAAATGATAGGGATCTTGAATTAAATGCTTACTTGAATCAGGAAACCCTACATCATAAATGTTAGCTCAAAAACAAACATGATGCATGATGACTTTGAAATGATACTTGATACTTAAAAAATGCTCCAAAACACTTGATGATCAACTCTTGAGTGATTTTGTAAGTGCTAGAATGCTTGAATTCTTGAATGCTTAGGTCACACTTGCTCATGAAAATTTCTAGGAGAAAATATGTGAAATAACCTTATATTTATACTTGTTTATGTCAAATTTCCGAAAATTACAACACTACAAACCAACATTAGATCTAGGAGAATAAAATATTACAAAGAATTTCAATTTAATTTAGGTATAAGCTAAGTAGGACTCATATTCCAAAAGTGGTATATGATGCCCATTAGGGTAAGCTCGGGACACATTTTTCAAGAAACGCTTAGATTCATGTGAAATCCATATCAAGGCCCCAAAACTTAGGTGGGACCTATACGCCCAAGGTGGCATATGAGTCCTAGATCATTAAATCTAGGCCATACAATCCAAAAGCACCTATAATTATGATTTGATGTTGGTTTATGTCAGGATTAATCTTGGAAAGATGCATTGATTAAGGCTTGTGGATGTAAAATGAGGCACAAAGAAGCCTAATTAATGATGAAAACCCTAGATTTGTGTGAAATTGCTAGGATACACTTTACAACACCTTAAATAATGAACAACTAAGTCCATTTAGTTTACAAGGGCCCAAGACCTAATGTGAATGTGTTAAACACATTACAACACTAAATAAAGGAAACATTACGTTCAATTTAATAGTGAGGTCCCAAGCAAGTACACAAATGTAGAGGTATAATTTTTTCGTTACCACACTAACGATGGTGTTGTTGATATAAAATTGGTCCTATGTTCTCCCAAATAAACAAAAAATCAACAAATGAACACGCAACAAAATGTACAACAAAAAAATGAGCAGCCACAAACCAACCAAGTCAACAATACCAACACACAATGAGGACCACCCCCTAGAAAAAACTACCCTCAGAATCATAAATACACACCACTGGGGGAACCTATTGAAGCAATCATGCAAACCAATCTACTCATGCTCCCCAACTATCAAAATTACCAAGAACCTCAAGTTAAACCACCATGGTATAATGAGAAGGATTTTTTTTATTTCCATAAGATCAAGGGATATAAGAAAGTGAGCTACATGATACTAAAACATTATCCAAGATCTAATTGACAATGGAGATGTGACTTTCGATCACCAATTAGGAAACCAAGACCTCAAAATATACAAAAATATGATGTCGGATCATAACAAGGGAAATGATTAATGGAAAAGGGAAAAACTACTCCAATGTAGGTCATGTGTACAACAATATCATTGTATCTTGTGATAATTTCATATTAGTCATCACCATCAAAGGACCTAGTGTGGAGTGTGGTGTCACCAAACATCAAGGAAAGGTCAAAATTCAAGGAGCATCATCACAACCTAGGGCACAACCCACACTTTTAAAGTCAAACCCTAGTGATTATAGTCTCCTAAACCAATTGAAGAAGACCCTTGCCTAGATATCCATCTTGGACTTACTTAAACTATCCCCTACACTTAGGGATGTATTAGAAAGATATTTGTCTACTTCTTCCATACCTGGGAATCTTGGTACTAATCAATTCCAAGCTATGATAAGACACATCACCACACCTCATCTCCTTACCTTTTCTGAGTAAAACCTCCCAATGTAGCCATCACACAATCACACATTAAAGTTCCTTGAGGTTGTCATTCACAAGAACAAAGTCAAAAGAGTCTTGGTGGATGGAGGTACTAGTCTAGATATGTGTACCCTTCAGCTAATTAAGAACTTGGGTTTCTCTGAAGATGCCATTGAAAAGGAAAAAGGTGTGACTATAAGAGAATATGATGACCAAGAATGGGTTTCTTAAGGCACCATCAAGCTCCCTATCAAAGTAGGACCCACTTGCCAAGAAAAATTTTCAAGTGCTCGATCTTGACCTTCCATATAAAATTATTCTGGGCCATCTATGGATCCATGTCATGCAAGCCATAGCTTTCACATAGCATCAATGTGTCAAATTTCCTTATGAGGACAAAGAAGTTACAATCCATGGTGATCCTGAGCCATTCTATTACTGTAAGAACCTTGAATAAAAATACTACAAGATCCCTCAAGTGCCTAAAAATGATGAACGACCAACATCCTCCTCATTCATTAACCTTTCTTCCCTAGAATCTACCTCTGAATCCAAAACACTCATCATATAGAGCATATGAGACATCAAAGCAGTGATCAAGGATAATAGGATGTGGGGATTATAATTTGAAGAAGGATTCTTTGTGCTTGGAGAGTTACCTCTTTCTCCTAAATATCATGAGAAGCCTCAACCTATCAAAAAGGTATATGAGATAATGAAGGTAGCATCTACCACTTTCACCAAGTGGGGAGATTTGAATAAAGAAGTCATCAATCAGGAGGATATATCCAAATTGTTATATATGGATAATTGAACCATGCATGTTCTTCTAATGGAAGATGATAACAAATTATTGTAGCTAATGATGGGGTGGGGGTATAACAAGAATGAGAAGTTGGGGTAGAATGAAAATGGTTTGCTAGAACCCCTTGCTCCTAAGAAATGACCAAAGAACCTTGGTCTAGGATGTACCACTAGCAAAGTGACCATTCTTGGAAAAGGTGCTTCTAATAAATAATTCAAGCATTCCTCTTGGTTACCTACATCACGTGATAATACCCTTGATGACTTTCCCCTTGACATCACTAACTTTTTTGAGGATACTTCCATATTCATGATCACTACTACATCCTTTGCTCCAAACAACCAAATCACTAAACTAGGGCTAGTATACCCTCAACTCATTAACTAGAACCAACAAGGACTACCAATTTTGGATTCATGAGAAAATGATGAAGTGATATCTGTGTGTATGGGACTCTGTGACAACTTTCCATATGGGGATCACAAAGAAAAATTTGAAATAGAAATAGAATGTAGGATTACTATGGGGAAATGATTGAGTCTCAGTGGAAAATAAATAATGGGTATGTGTAGGATCTTGATGGGCCAAAAAGTGGCAATATGATGGGTATGTGGCTAACACTTTTCATACCCAAAATTGATGAAACGAAAAGGGTTTTTAAAGGAGATTCTCAGTTTTCCACCAATATAAATTATGTTTTACTTTGAATTTAATAAATAATTATTATTCATTTTCTATTCAAATTACTTACTAAAGTCCTAATTAATAGACTAATTGAGAAACATCTATAGCTTCTCAAATAGTATCACACACTTTAAATCCAAAACATGTGTCACATCTCTATGCTTCGATACTATAGGATTAAAAAAGAAAATTAAATTTCATGAAGTTTTGACCAAGGCCCGACATAATGAGCTTTTATATTTTTAAAAGTTGTAATAAAAAATCATAATTAATTATTTACTTGGAAAAAATTACAAAAAAATATACATCACATCAAGACATGAGTCCCTCTACTTATATATAAAATATTATTAAAAATATTATCATTTTATTGTGGTTAGGGTGGTCAAACACACCTACTTCTTATTTTGTCCCTAAAATTTAAGTACTACATTGAAATTTCAAATTTTCACCAAATAGATTTTTTTAAAACAAACCTAGTAGTTTAGAAACTACATTCAATTTGCTAAAAATTTTATTCTTACATATTTTTTGAAATAATATAGATAACTTATTCAAACTTTTACATCAAGTTGCCTAACTCGATTTTTGATTTTTTGCCACTTAAGGACCTATTTTTCCATGATGATCCTACCCATACCCTAATAATATGACAATAACATGTCAATCTTTAAGTGAAAACCACAATGTGGAACATTCTAATCATAAAATAGTAAAAAAAAAAGGATGCATCTAATGGTGAAAGCCTCTTCGAGTCAAAGGATGATGGATTCAATCTTCCTCTTAGTGCAATGCAACTAGAGAAGTCAGCAATACTTGTAGAAAAATCCAATCCAATGAATGTAGAGACAGAGGAGATACCACAAATCACCTTTTATATAAAGTCACTACTAGATGAAGAACAAACAAACATAGCAGTTTTCATAAAAGAGCAAAAGGAAAACATTGCATGGTCCTATACAAATATTCCTCGACTTGATCCTAAAGTGGTTGTACACCATTTAGCAGTTTATCCTAAAGCTAAACCAGTAAAGCAAAAACTGAGAAAGATGCACCCCTAGATAGCATTATTGGTTAAACTAGAATTGCAGAAACTCCTTGATGGTGGATTTATCCAACCGATAGACTATCCTGAGTGGATTTCAAACCTGGTTTCAGTCTCTAAACCCACTGGGAGAATCAGAATATGTACTAACTTCATGGATTTACAGAAATCATGTCTGACTTTCCATTTCTAAACACTCACATCATTGTAGACTTAACTACTGTTGAATGGTGGGAAATTAGATCTCACCCACCTTTAGGGGTTTATGTACCTAAAAGGGGAAATTTTCACTAACTTTCATCAAGAATAAACTCTTGAGATCTCAATGAAAAAGAGAAAGAGATCTTGCAAGAGGGTTTTCCTAGGGGTTGAATGATCTATGATGGGTTCACCACCAAGTTGAGACTTGGAAAAGATAATGAGATACAAGAAGAAATGCCAAACCCTAGTTTAATGTAATGACCTAGAAAATTTCATAGAAATGTAAACAAAACAAAAAGGAACAATAATCAAATGACTGATGTGTACCTAGAAACCTCAGAGTGATTGGAAACAACTTTGAAACACTAAAGACTCTAACTTTTTGACCAACTGGGACTCATTCACCAACCTAGATGAATCAGTCCCAGATTTGGGTTTTTGTCTAGAAGTTAGTTTTAGGAAAAATGGTATCGAAATCTGCAAATAGTTTTGGCAAATAGCTACAGTGGGACTCATTCGCTACTTTTGTTGAATCAGTCATGTTTTTCTTTTTAAGGAATTAAAAGCCTTGATCTACACTTCAACACCTGCTCTTTCCTTCCAACCTGAGTTTTGGATTTGATTTTGTGAAAAACACCTATAAAATAGAACATAACATGATTTACTGATATGAAAAACTCTAGAGTGTGCTTACTCAACTAAGTTCTTCATTTATCAGATTTGAAATTAGTTACTTAACTTAATTCCAAATATGTGCCAAGATCTTTAATTAATGGTTTGAATCCAATATGCAAACTCAATTCATCAATTTACTGAGCTCATTGATTAATCTATTTTTCAGAACTAAAACATAAGCCATCATCAAGAACAAACCAAAAGATAAGACACAAATTTGATTGTGGATTTCACCTCTCAGGGCTATGATTCTAGATCCGCTCAATAAGCGTGATCAATTTTCCATTAATGTTGCCACCTAAAAATTGCTTACAACATCATCTGGTCTTCTGACTGATGATGGATCTCCAACCTTGCAAGAGAGAAGTCTTTAAATTGGATCTCAAACAATACTCCTTCAAGTGCAAATTCCACAGTCTTTCGATGTATCTACACAGAGTTTTGAAATCACAATTCTTCCCTCAGGACTATCTACAATATCTTATCACTTGGATGCCTGGATCTCAATGTTGAATCCTTGGATGCTTCCTCAAGAGCATACTCTGAACTCTAAATGAATTTGATGATTAACTCAAAACATTCCCCCTTTTTATATAGGAAATTTACCCCATTTGGTTAAAACCAATAATTTTGTATTATTCCCCCTTAAAACATTTTTTTGGTTTTTAAGCCCTTGTTTCTTTCATTTCCAGGCTTATTATGTTTTGGGTTGTTTGTTTTACTCATTAGGTTGTTTTTGTTTTATCTTCTAATAACCATTAAAGGTTATTTTAGTTAATGTCTCGGGATTAACTTATGGTTAAAAATAACCCATCCCACATATATCTTTGAAGCACTACGTGGCATAGCGGTTGAAAGGTATTTTGGTCAGCAGGTGGCTAGGGGTTCAACACCCCCCCCCACCGACCATTCTTTTAGCAACTGATTTCTACATTTTAGATAACAAAACAAACCAACAAACTATATTGAGTAAGCACATAATGCACGACCAAATGGTGGAGGCTATGAATTACAAGGTGGACGTTGGGGGATTGACTCCCCTCCCCTTTTTTTTAGCAAACAGTTCAACAAACCAATCAATTTTTGAGGATGATAAGGGGCCCACTTGCACCAATGAAATGGTGCCATGTGGAAAAACATGATTCAATGTCGATGCTTAGTCAGTAGACACGTCACTGCACAATTAGCCAGCCACACCAACGACATGACATCCTACCACATCATCTGCCATACTGACACATGTCCACATCGGAGGTTGCCACGTCACTAACACCTGTCCTGCCACATCACTACTAATTGTGCTGCCAACTTACCTATTCACTATGCACACAGATGCCATGTGGCAGGTGTCAATTTTTCCACATCATGTATGTACAGTATAGATCTGTTGCATCAACATGCTGATGTTGTACTAACTTCATCATTTGTATGGCCCAGTCAACCCTAGGGCTCGCCAACTTTGACTCGTGATAACTATCACATACGGACTCAAATTTTGACAAAACGAGTGAAATTGAGTTCATGTCCATGAGATCTTTGATTTTACGTTGATTGTAACTGATTTTGAGTCTATCAATTTTTTTCTATTTTGACTAGCCCTCTGTACCTAGTTTGACCAAACTTTGACTAGCCATAACTTTGACGTATGAGCTCATTTTCCACCTGTTCAAGTTGCATTGAGTCCATTTTTCTGAGCACTTTGACATGGTACTAACTTCAAGGGAAACTAGAATAGTTGAATTTTTAGGGCTTTGAGATCCACCTGGATCAATCCTCGCACTGAAAAACTTTTGGTCTCCAAAAGTGTAATTGTTCCTTTGAAACATACCCTACTCTCTATATTATGAAAATAATCAATACCAAGGAAGATTCTCTAGCATAACATTGATGCTCCTCCTTGGTCACAAACTACTTGAGCAATGGAAACCATGCTTCAGCTTGATACATTCCTTCACCTTTGTACTTCAGAATAACTAATTCAAGGCTTCACCATTCAGCTTTGTCCATGTCTATCATAGCAACAAGGTCATTAAAAGCACCTAGGATCAAACTAAGCTTCAAGACTCAGTCTAAGTCCTAATGTGTATATGGTCTATCCTTCTTTTACAAAACGCTCTTCTTCTTCTTCACTAGAAGCATAGTGATACACTCTTTCCTTGAGAATTTGTGTCAGCCACTTGAGTCCTCTTAAGTTCTTGAGTTCTCAATAAATCTACAAGCAACAAGTCTTTAACTTGCATAATGAAGTCTTCAAGTATTCTCCTTTGAATTACAAGAGATATGGCTTCAAAAGCCTTACAAAATCTCAATCTTAGAGTAATACCACTTCATACAAATACTTGCAAAAAAAAATCATTTAGTGTCTTTCACTCAAAACCACACTGTTTTTATATCAACTAACTAATCACTACAATTGAAAATTTTAAATAAAACAAAGTTGATACAACTATTTAGTCAACATGTTTTCCCATCTCTTGAAGAGTTGAACAAAGGAAATTTCCTCTTCCAATTGATCTTGTTTCTACTGAGGTTCTTCACATACTACCTCAAGGATGCTAACCACAGGTAGCATGCCTTTACTTCTACAACCTCTTATTGATTGGGTTCTTTCGTAGACCTCGGTGAATGTTGAAGCTCTAGGTGCAGCTTCTAGCATTTATCAACCCAATGCCCACTTATTGTGCAATGAGTGCAGTAATTTTGGGCTTTGTCTTGCGTTGTAGTTCCCTTCTTTGGAGAGGAACACTAAAGGTGTGTTGCATGACTAACTTTCTACAAAGCCTCTGCTTCTTGCTACACCTTGCTACATAGTGGTTAGGTGCATTAAAAGATGTGCATGGTCACATATTCCATAGATTTTGCACAAATGAATTACTAATTTCAAAATCAATAATTGATTTACAATGTTCATCACCTTTGGATTTCCCTCCATCATGTTCATCATTTTCAGGAGATGGTTTGCAGTCCTTCCATTGCTATAGTCTAAAGTGTCAAATTCTCCATATCCCAATCCTTGATATTGAGGTTTCTCACTTGCCTCTATGAGATTAACAATACCTTGGCCATTGATTCCAAGGCCTTTCCCATTGTATCCCATCTTCGTTAGTAGATTCACACTGATACCCTTGGTATGTTTTTCAAATGCTGCAAAAGCATAACCATGGTTAAAAGAAAGAACTAAACTCAATTCATTTTTTACCTTCTTTATCGCTAGGTCACCTTCCTAGATGTTTTCCAATAGCTCCTTCTAAACTGCTACAGATGAAGCCTCCAAACTATTAGGCTATGTGAGGAGTACATATGAGGAATCCTCTAACTATGGAAAAAAAGTACAAATGTCAAGATCTTCAATCCGAGGAGGACTCTTTACAGTAGAACTTTCTCCCATCTGCTCTTCCACAACACTCTACAACATCAGGTGTAATTTCCTCTTTTCGTCAAGTCCAAGTCTTCAAGGCAACTTCTCAACTCAGTATTTTCCAACTCGAGACGTTGGTTGGATTGCTCAAGTTCTTGAAGCGTTTTGGACTTATCCTGGTGAAATGCTTCAATCATCATTTTCATAAAAAAAGGTCATCCATCATGGATGCAAACATTGTCACCTTAGAAGTTTCCCCTTGCTTAGATGCCATCTTTCTAAAATATCTTAGGTGTTCACCTATTAAACTTGCAAACTTGCAATCCAACAAACTGTCAAACTGATCAAAATGAAAAAATTGGACAAACCGGTAATCTATTTAACCAAGAAAACTGAGCAAATTGAGCTAACTGACAAACTTGTCAAACTGGCCACTTAACCAAACTTGAGCTCAAAAACCGCTTTGATACCACTTGATCTGAAAAAATCTAGAGTGTGCTTACTCAACTAAGTACTTCATTTATTAGATTTGAAATTAGTTGCTAACCTTACTCAATTCCAAATTTGTGTCGAGATCTTTAATTAATGGTTTGAATCCAATAAGAAAACTCAATCCATCAATTTACCAAGCTCATTGATTAATCTATTTGCAGAATTAAACATAAGCCATCATCAAGAACAAACCAAAAGATCAAAGACACATTTGACTAGAGAGTTCACCTCTCAGGGCTACATTTATGGATCCACTTAATAAGCATGATCAATTTTCCATTAATGTTGCCACCTACAAATTGCTTACAACATCATCTAGTCTTTTGATTGACACTAGATCTCCAACCTTGCAAGAGAGAAGTCTTTAAATTGGATCTCAAACAATACTCCTTCAAGTGAAAATTCCACAGTCTTCTGATAGAGTCTTGAAATCACAATTCTTCCCTCAGGATGCACTGCAAAATCCTATCACTTGGATACCTAGATCTCAATGTTGAATCCTTGGATGCTTTCTCAGGAGCATACTCTAAACTCTGAATGAATTCAATGATTAACTCAAAACATACCCCCTTTTTTATATACGAAATTTACCCCATTTGGTTAAAACCAATAGTTTTGTATTATTCTCCCTTAAAACAATTTTTTTGATTTTAAGCCCTTGTTTCTTTCATTTTTTAGATTATTAGGTTTTGGGTTGTTTGTTTTACTCATTAGGTTGTTTTTGTTCTACTCATTAGGTTGTTTTTGTTTTATCCCATAATAACCATTAAAGATTATTTTAGTTAATGTCTCAGGCTTAACTAATGGTTAAAAATAACACAGTCTGCATATATCTTTGAAGCACTACATGGCTTAGTGCTTCAAAGATCTTATTTTGGTTGGTAGGTGGCTAGGGGTTCGACCCCCCGCTGACCATTTTTTTTAGCAACTGATTTCTATGCTTTAGATAACAAAACAAACCAGTGGCATATATTGGGTAAGCGCATACTATGCAGCCGAACAGTGGAGGCTATGACTTGCAAGGTGGAGGTTGGGGGATTGACTCCCCTTCCCTTGTTTTTAGCAAACAGTTCAACAAACCAATAGAC
The DNA here is from genome assembly GCA_007258455.2 of Sequoia sempervirens. Lineage (NCBI taxonomy): Eukaryota > Viridiplantae > Streptophyta > Pinopsida > Cupressales > Cupressaceae > Sequoia > Sequoia sempervirens. Next base: position 2,687 of record VDFB02239722.1, on the reverse strand, counting down.
TGTCAAGCATGATAATGGGCCTGTGTGCACCAATAAAATGATGCCAAATGGAAAAATGTGATTTCATGTTGATGCTTAGTCAACGGACATGTCATTGCACAATAAGTCTGCACATCAATAAGACAACATCCTACCACATCATCTACCATACTGACACGTGTCAACATCAGAGATCTCCATGTCACTGATACATGTCCTGACACGTCACTACTGACTATGTTGCCAACTCACTTGCTGACTATGTGTATGGATGCCATGTGGCAGGTACTGATTGGTCCATGTCATGTCTATATGGTATAGACCTACTATATCAGCATGTTGACATCATCGTTTGTACAACCCGATCAAACCTAGGGCCCGCCAACTTTGACTGGCGATAAATTTGGCATACGGACTTAGATTTTGGAAAAACGAGTGACATTTGGTTCATGTTGATGAGCTCTTCAATTTGACACCGATTCTGACTGATTCTGAGCTAGTCATTTTTTTTCCTTTTCTAACTACCCCCCTGTATCTACTTTGACCAAACTTTGACTAGTAGCCATAACTTTGATGTATGAGCTCCTTTTCCACCTATTCAAGTTGCGTTGAGTCTAGTTTTATGAGCACTTCGACATGGTGCTAACTTCAAGTGTAATTGGAATAGTTTAATTTTTAGGGTTTTGAGTCCACTTGGATCATTTACTAATGGGGGGTTCGCCTTGGTCAAACCCCTAGTTTTCTAATTAATCCTCAATAGTAATAATGAAATGTGCATGAAAACCCTAGCCTTAAGTGTGTCTAAGGCTAAGAAATTTGAAACAAGATGCAATCCTATTCTAATATGCACGAATATGATGCAAGAATGGAAATATGGAGATGAAAAAAACACTTGTGGTGATCTCTAATCACCCTAAATGAACCCTAATGATGCTTGTACCTTCCTTACGTTGAAGGTAGAGTGATAATGGAGGATGGAATCACTTAGGAAACAAGTCCTTAGGCTTGTCTTGATGGCCAGTTGCATCACCCCAACCTATAATCTGTCATGATTCACCATAGAAAACCATGATCAACCCTTGACAATGCTAGATCTTGAATGAAAGTCAACTTGAATACCTACAAAAAAAACTTTAATGTTCCTCCAATGCTTCAACTTTACTTTCTCTTTAAACTTAAATACTCTTATGAAAGATTCTCAACACTTGACTCTTGGATTTTCTCTTGAAAATGCTTGCTCAAATTGCTTAGGATCATAAAAATGACTTAGAAACTTACTTATATAGGAATTATCACCTAATTGATCATTATTTAGATCTCAAAGGCCAACATCCACCAAAAATTTGAATTAAAATGGTGAATTTCCCACTTGAAATTGAAAAAGACTCCAAATGGGACTTGTTGTCACCTAGAATTGCACCCTATGCAAAGTTTACAAAAAACTGAGCATTCTAGAGCAACATGGGATCATCTCAAGGCTGTGGGTCACCTATAGCTGAAATGAACCTCTGGAGAAGGCCGGCTTCCTTTGGGTATCACCTAAACTATTGTTTCTTTGAGAGGAAAGAGGGAAGAGATACATAAATTAAAGGACTACACTAGGGTGATACACCGAACTGGTGAGAAATCATGAAATGAACATAGGAAGAACATACACTTGAAGGCCTAATTGCTATTCTTAGAGCAACTTCTTTCAGACTTAATGCTTTAGTCCTAACAGGTTTGGCCCACATACACATCTCAGGAAGGAAAGATTAATTTCACAGCTCTAAGATATGAATACAGAATTATAAAACACAGTTAAAGACTTGCATTGTTCAAAAGAAAGATACAGAAATGAGAATCAATACAAACATGAACACAAACTTCCAAGGTAAACTCTGTGTTGTATTTAGGATTCCAGTTGAGTTACAGAAAAACATACATTGATTGAGAAAGGATTGATTAAAAAATCACTAACTCTTCAAAGTGTGTAATCAGAACTCCCTACAAAAAGGCAAAAAATGCCTTATATACAAACTGATATCGGCCCATTAGGGCTTACAAAATATCGGGCCCAGAAAGATCTACCCTCAAATCTTTCGGATGAAGTTAATGTTGAAGCCTGCATGTCCCTGTTGTGTGTGTCGTGAAGAGTTACCCTCGTAGGAGCCTTCTGATATTTTGCAGCTACCACATTCATTTGATCCATCATGTCCAGTTGAGCTACTTTGGCTGCACCTTAAATGCTCTGAGCCTGCAACAGATACATGTCGCCCTTCATCCTATTGATGTTCTTTAGACTGCCATGGTTTACCTTCGGATCTCTCTGATTGGCTGAGTGAAATCCATGCAGCTTCTTTCGGGTGGTCAAAACTTCCCTGTTGAACCGCATATCGGTGAGACACTAATCATTTCTCCCCGATGCAGTTAAATCTTCTCGCAAGTATTGGCATAGCATGGGGCCATCGTTGAGAGCTCATGGCGAGCTCATTCATTTACCTCGAGCCTGCCTTTTATCCTCAGGGCTCGAGCTGCTTCGGCAAGACACTACCGAGTCAGGAAGACATCTTAGCGAGGCTGCCATTTTTCTAATGCTCTTCTTTCACTAAGACCTTGGCCTATCGGCCAAACTTCATATCGAGCATCCTCTGTCATATCAGAATCTCCCTTTGTCGCTGAGACATACTCCATTCGCCAAGACTCTATATCGAAGTCTCCCCTCGCTT
>VDFB02239719.1:0-15419 GCA_007258455.2 Sequoia sempervirens | reverse complement strand
TATCTCATTATATAAATAAAACCTTAATTGGAATACCAAGTATTTAAATCTCATGCCAATTCTTAAGGTTACACATTTAATTTTGTGTCTTAAGAGGGGTCGTATATAAAACCATAATTTAGTTTTGAGACTCCTAATTTGATATATATCCAAGAAGATGAATTTGTATGCTAACAAAGTAAGACACCAAATTTTGAGCCTAACTAAAGGTAAATTCATTAAATTTTGGGATTGTTGTTCCTTATCATATGCCCCAAGATGGTGTAGTATATTTTCATGAAGAAAGTACCATTCTATATCCATCTATATATGGAGAAATCCAATATCATTGAAAGGAGTTACTAGAAGATAGTTTGAGAGTTACAAAGGAACAAAATCTTGAAAGATCGCAAAGATTTCTTTTTGTGATTGAAAGGTTGAATTCTAACATGTATTAAATCTCTTGAATCTATGTTGTAATTGTATTTGTAATATAATAAAATTTCATTGTTGAATTTTCGATCATTTGATGTATATAAGTTATTGTGTGTCTACTTTTTTATGTGGTTCTATAGTCTTTAAGTAAATCGTCCAACCAAAACTATTTCAAATAGTATATTAGAGCAAGTTTAGAATCCTAAAGTGAAGATAAGAGGAAATTTTTGAAGAGAATCTTAAAACACTAATTTGTTGGGTAGAATATTCTTTCATGGGTTACAATCTATTTGTGAGCATACTGTTGACCATGAGGTAGTTTGCACTAGATATAAATACAAGATGACTCTTAAAAGAATGTATAGATTGAAGTATTTTGCATGTTTCTAGATTAATTAAGGAAATATTTGATATGGTGAGGAAATCCCAAATCCAATCAAATGTTGTAGAAAAGGATATAAGAAAAGGTCATAACCCTAGAGCTAATAAAAGTGATTATGAGATTGAGCAAGATGGTGGATAACCAATTGACCACTATAGCATGAAAGAAGAATATTAAGAGGAAAAGATGTTGAAGGTTGTTTCTAACATTGGTAAGAGAACTAGAATTGATATTCCAAAATTATTTTAGTAGTTTAAATCCTAAAGAGTTGATTAATTAGTTAATTGATTTGAAAGAAATTTAAGTATGAATATTTTTTATTGTAATAAAGAAAAGTTTTAAAATAAAAATCTTAAGGTCATGGTGGAAATGAATTTAGTTATAAAGGAGTACAAAGGGAAAAATAATATTAAAAAATTAGGATAAGATGACATATAAGTTATGTTGCAAGTATGAGTAGTTGGTTTTGCCATTGATGACAATAGGCTTATGTTTGTGTGGTCATTGATGTCAATTAGTAATGGTTGAGAAGTTATGATTATATTTTGATTGTTTTCATTATGTTGTCATTAGTAAGTGCTACTGGTGTCAACCTGTAGTGTTGCTTTGATAAGATTTTGTTTATGGATGTATAGCTATGTTGTAGCTGGTTTAATGGTGATGAGCAAGTGTTGAAGATGGTCAAAATATGTCTCTGATGCTTGGTTTCCAATTTCTTTTGAAAAAAAATGAATAAAAGAGGAAACAGTGTGTTGCAGAGGTGTTCTGGCATATAGAGTGGTGTTCTGGTTTTTCTCTGCATTTCTTCATGGTTGATGATCTACTTGTGTGGTTCAGATATGTTGGTCAGATGTATTCATAGTTGTTATATCTAGAATTTCTTGGTCTGGATCATCATGCAGAGAAATTTGTATTCACTAGTGTGTGAACAATGTTGCAGTGATGTTTGGGATAAATGGTTTTTCTTTGCATTTCTTTGTAGTTTGGTTTTTGGTCTTGCAGTTTTGGAAGTGTGCTAACAAGGTTCATATCTACCCTTAGTTGACGTTGTTCTTGGTTTGGTGCTCAACAAGGTGGTTTCTTGAGTTAAAGTGTATAGAAGGTTGTTTGAGTGTACTGGGTGTGTACATTCTTTAGGTGAAAGTTTTTGTGAAGGAATTTGTTGGATTTCAGGGTGTTTGTGGAATATTCCAAATCGTGTTCAAGTTTTGTGTGTGGTCTATGAGTCGTCTTTGGATTTGAGGAAGTGTGTACTTAAATTTTAATGGTGTTTAAACACGTTTGACTGACCTTGGGTGTTTACACTAATTGTGGATTTTCTTCAATGATTGTGGAAGTGTGGCATGGTGTATATGTATGATTTGGATTTGAGTTAAGATGTGGTGTGGTCTACTTTCATTCCTTTCCACCACAAGAATTCTTAGTGCTGACCTAATTTGAATTTGTATGGTTGAGGTGCATAGCCGACCTTGGAGAATGTTTTCAAGGTTGAAGAAGGTATAAATAAGTGTTGTGTTGATGGAGAATTGTGTAGAGAGTATGTGATGTGAACTGTAGAGTTGTGAAGTACGTAGTTGTGAAGTGCAGTGCAAGCTTTAATAAGTTAGACCACTGGAAGAAGTTAGTAGAAGGTGTCTACAATATTTAGAGAGGTTGTGAATGTGTTGGTGATGTTGTGGTGGATTTTTCTATTGCATTGAGATGGATTTCTCACTTTAAAATTCTTCTTTCTTCTTTTTTGTAATCTGGTAGTGAGCCCTTTGATAGTGAGCCTTTTTGTATTTGGTGTTGCAATTACTTTATATTGTGAGCTAATACTCACTGTGTTTTTTCCCTTCTTGGGTTTTCCACGTAAATCTGGTGTTCTATTGTGCATGGTGTTGATGTGTTTTAGTTTCTATTATTTTTTTCATTCTAAATCACTTTAACAAATTGAGGGTTAATTAAGTTGATGTGGATTTGAATGTTTATGAGGGTTTGGTATTTTAATGTACAACTGATTCACCCCCCTCTCAATTGTCTTGTGTGCATTCAAAAATTGGTATCAGAGAAAGGTTCCTTGGAAGAAAGCTTAACCTCTTGAGGTAGATCTGGAATGACACACAAGAGGGATGCTCCTTTGTTTGATCGATCAGAGTATGGCTTTTGGAAAACAAGGATGGAAGGTTTCCTGGTATCTCTTGGATTTGGAGTTTGGAAGTCTGTTGAGATTGGATATACTATGCCTACTAATGGTCCAAGTACTGATGATGAGATTGAGGCCTATGAGAATAATGGTATAGAAGGGTATGCTCTTTTAAGTGGTCTTTCTAACACTGAACTTGTGAAAGTTATGAATTTGAAATCTACTAAAAATATCTGGACAAAGTGGGAAAGTATTTATGAAGGAGATGATAAGGTCAAGAAAGATAAGATGCAAAATCTAAAGATCACATTTGAGAACCTACAGATTTATGAAGATGAAAACATTACAAGCTACATGTAGAAGGTGGATGAAGTTGTCAATTCCATCAGAGGCCTTGGTGGAAAACTTGAAGAAGAAGAAGTGGTAAAGAAGGTACTGAGAACCCTTCCTAAATCTTGCAGCTACAAAGTTTATGCTATTGAGGAAGGTCAAGATTTAAGCAAATATTCTAGAGATGAGTTGTATGGTGCCTTATCTACTTTTGAAATGAGAGAATTTGTTCCAAGTAATGAAAAATTTGAGACTCCTTTTAAGGCTGGAAAATCACAGAAGATTGTGGAATCAGATCAAGAATATCTTGATGATGTAGAAGCAAATTTTGTGAGGAGAATGAAAATGGGTACTGGTAAATATATAGGTAAGTTACCTTTCAAATGTTTTGGTTGTGGTAGATAGGTCATTATGCTTCAAGATGTCCAAATAGAGCTTTGAATGAAAAGAACAAAGAAAAAAAGATAAATGAATTAAGAAAAGCTATTATGTTAGAGAAGATGCCAGTATATCTGATAATGAATCTAATTATGGGGATGATGAAGATAATTAATGCTTGTTCATGGCTATGAAAGTTGAATCTAATACTGATAACTCTTAGAGATGTGTGAAGTAAAGTTCTCTGGAAGCAAGTCATAATGTTATGATGATTGCTTTTCATGCTAGAGAGGAGACAAACTATTGGATCATTGATAATCTCAAATCATATGACCGGTGACAAAAGTATGTTTTTTAAACTTGAGACATATGAAGGAGGTTTAGTTAAGTTTGGTGATGATACATCTTCTAAGATATGTGGAAAAGTTTCTATCAGTTTTGATGGAAAGCATAATACAAATGATTTTATTTATGTTAAGGGTTTAAGGAATAAACTCTTGAGTGTTGGAAAAATGTGTATCAAAGGATATAATTTCATGTTTCAACATAATGGATGTAAAATTAGAAAAGGCTCTAGAACTATGGTTGTTGCTAGAATAAGGATAGATGGAAATGCTTATCAACTTAAAGGTGTTGATGGTCATTGCTTTATGACTCAAATTAATGAAAGTTGGCTATGGAATAGAAGGATCAGTTCAATTCAAGTTGTGAGAGATTTTCCAAAAATTACAAAGCCTATTAATGTTGTCTGCGAGGAATGTCAAATTGGGAAGCAAGCAAGAAAAAGCTGGAAGTCAAGAACAATCTACCCTCTTGTGAGCATTTGGAGCTGGTGCATACAGGCAGTTGTGGTCCTACGAGTAAAGCCTTCCGAGTGTGGTATTTCATGTTATTTGTTGATGATTATTCTAAAATTTACATGGGTTACTTTTCTCAAAGAAAAATTAGGCAGAGATAATTTTAAAGCATTCAAAGTTATGGTTGAGAATAGAAATAGATAGAAATTAAGTGTTAGAGGTTTGATGATAGAGGTGGAAGTTCACCTCTAATGAGTTCTAACAACTATTTTGAGAATCATGGAATAAAGGGCACTTGCTCCTACCCTGGGATCTCAACAGAATGAAGTAGTTGAAAGAAAGAATAGGACTATTCAGGAAGCTACAAGAACAATGATGAAAGAGGCAAACCTAATGGAAGTCTACTAGAGAGAAGAAATTCATACTACTTTCCACATTCTTAAGAAATTTCAAGCAAAAGTAAATAGTGCAAAGACTCCCTATGAGTTGTGGTATGGAAGGATTCTTACTGTCAAATATTTTAGAGTATTTGGAAGAAAATGTTATATCAGAAGAGATGAAGAATACTTAGGAAAGTTTGATACAAGATCTGGTGAAGGTATCTTCCTTCATGGGTATTCTACAAGAAGCAAAGCTTACTGATGCTACAAGAGGCTGAAGAAGATTGTTGAGAGTGTAAGTGTCAAAGTGGATGAAGAATTGAAAAATTTTGTGTGGCGATAGATGGATATGAGTCAGATGAGTCCTCTTGCAAGGAAATGACAGAGATGAAGGTAAGGGGAAAGAAGTTCAAATTGAAGAGGAAGAAGCTTTAGAAAGGATCCCTAAGACTCCTAAGTATGTGCAAAAGAATCATTCTAAAGATAAGATCATTAGTGACAAAAACAAAGGTGTTTTTTTTAACAAGGAGAAAAGCATCTATAACTGAATAAAAGGTAAATCTTTGTTTACTTTCTAAAGTTGAACCTAAAACATTGATTGAATCTTACAAAGATGAGTATTGGATCAAGGGTATGGAAGAAGAACTAATGTAGATTGAGAAGAATCAGACTTGGGAACTTGTCCCAAGACCAACAACCAAGAATGTGACTGGAACTAAGTGGGTATTTTAGAAAAAGAAATGAAGATGAGAATGGAGGTGGTAGAAACAAACAAGACTTGTGTATAGGGACAAAATACAAGTAGAAGGAATAGATTTTGAGAGCATTTCTCGTTGGGAAAGAATAGGAAGCTATTAGGATGCTTTGGCTTTTCCAACACATAATTATTTCAAGGTTTTATAAATGGATGTGAAGTGCGCATTCTTGAATGGTAAGTTGGAAGAAAAGTAGCCATTGAGCAATCAAGGATCTCGGTTATTAGACAATAAATGCATTATATGTGTATAGATTGAAGAAGGAACTTCATGGACTGAAGCAAGCTCCCAAAGCTTGGTATACAAGGTTGGATAGGTACTTGATACAACAAGGATTCAATAAAGGTACCAAAGATAGTAATCCTTATTTCAAAGTTGAAAAAGATCAAATCTTGATTGTGGTTACGTATGTTGATGATATAATTTTTGGAGGAAATGAAGCTATGTGTAAGAAATTTGTAGAAGAGATTCAGAAAGAGTTTGATATGTCTATGTTTGGGGAGATGAATTTCTTCCTTAGGTTTGTGTCAAACAAAGAAAAGGGATATTCATTTCATAATCAAAGTATGTTAAGGAAATGTTGAAGAAGTTTTGAATGAAATATTCTATCTTGGTATATGCCTCCTATGGTTACTAGTTGCAAGCTAAGTAAGAATGATGATTCTCCTAAGGTTGATTAGAGAAAATATAGACCAATGATTGGAGGACTGTTACACCTAGTTGTTACTAGACCATATATAATGCATGTAGTTTGTCTCATGGCTAGATTTCAAGAAGATCCTAGAGAGTCACATGTTGCAACAATGAAGAGGATATTTAGATACTTGAAGGGCACTCCAAAACATGGTTTGTGGTATCCAAAGGATACTGATTTCTCTTTCAGTGCTTATACAGATGATAATTGGGTAGGTTGTGTGGATGGAAAGAAAAGTAAAAGAGGTGGTGCATTCTTTCTTGGATGTAGATTGGTGTCTTGGATAAGCAAGAAGTAGGATTCAATGTCTTTATCTACTACAGAGGTAGAATATATTGTAGCAACATCTTGTTGCACACAAGTGTTGTGGATGAGGAAAACTTTGAAGGATATCAGAGTAGTATATGATGAAAAAATTTCTATCTTTTATGACAATACAAGTGTTATTAAAATTTCAAAGAATCTAGTGATGCACTCAAGGACAAAACATATCTCAATCAAATATCACTTTTTGAGAGAGAAGGTTGTAGAGAATGAAGTGAAGCTTGAGTATGTGCCTACAAGGGACCAGGTTGCTAATATATTCACTAAGGATATTCCTAATGATACTTTTGAGTATCTTCGGGAGAAGTTAGGGGTTATTACCCCTCCTTATTTGGAACTGAATGCATAAGGACCTTCATCAGTCCAGTGGATTTGAGATTCATTCTTTCTGGATTGATGTTGAGGCCTGCTTTAAGAGCTGATAGAGTAGTGGCTTTGTTGGTGTTTGGCAGTACTAAGTATTGGTGTAGGTTGGTGTTTCCTTTACGGATGTGTGAGATATGTACATTGTGTTTTTGTTCTCCTAAGGGGAGTATGTAGAGTAGTAAAGAGGGAACATTGGAGGGTTGTGGCCACTTATGGTGGCAGGGGAGGAGCTATGTGTCTGATGTCAAAGGGGGAAAGAGATGCAAATGAGTTTCCCTTTTCCATTAAAGTCAAAGGGGGAGAAAGGAAGCGATGTGAAAAAGATCAGTTGAGAAAGGGAGAGAAAGTAAAGGAAAGTATGATGGAGTAGTGTTGGTGATCAAAGTTGTTATGTTTGTTGTTGATGCTTTTTCACATCATGTGTTTCCATTGATTACAAAGGGGTAGATTGTTGCAAGTATGAGTAGTCAGTGTTGTCATTGATGTCAACAGGCTTATGTTTTTATGGTATTTTATGTCAATTGGTAATGGTTGAGAAGTTATGATGATGCTTTGATTAGTTTCATTATGTTGTCATTAGTAAGTGCTATTGGTATCAATCTCTTGTGTTGCTTTGATAAGCTTTTTTTATGGATGTATCACTATGTTGTAGTTGGTTTAATGGTGATGAGGAAGTTTTGAAGATGATGAGAATATGTCTCTAATGCTTGGTTTCCAAGTGTTTTAAAGAAAAAATTACTAAAAGAGGAAATAGTGTGTATTTGAAGGTGTTACGACATACAAAGTGGTGTTCTAGTTTTTATCTACATTTCTTTTGTGTTGAAGATCTTGTGTGGTTTGAATATGTTGTTCAGAGGTGTTCAAAGGTTATATATCCAAATTTTTTTGGTCAGGATCATCGTGTAGAGAAATTTGTGCTCACCAGTGTGTGAACTATGTTGCAGTGTTGTCTAGGAGAAATGGTTTTTCTTTGCATTTCTTTGCAGCTTGGTTTCTAGTCTTACAGTTCTGGAAGTGTGGTAACAAGGTTCATATCTAATCTTAGTTGAATTTGTTCTTGGTTAAGTGCTCCGCAAGGTGGTTTCTTGAGTTATAGTGTATGGAAGGTTGTCTAAGTGTATTGGGTGCACGTACATTCTTCAGGCGAAAGTTGTGAAGGAATTTATTGGATTTTAGGGTGTCTATGGAATGTTCTAGATTGTGTTCAAGTTTTTTGTGTGGTCCACAAGTCGTCTTTGGATTTGAGGAAGTGTGTAATTAAATGTTAATGGTGTTTACATAGGTTTGACTGACCTTGGGTGTTTACACTAATTGTGTATTTTCTCCAGTGATTGTGGAAGTGTGGCATGGTGTATATGTATGTTTTAGGTCCGAGTTAAGATGTGGTGTGGTTCGCTTTCATTCCATTCCACCACGAGAATGCTTAGTGTCGACCTAATTTGAATTTTCATGGTTGAGGTGCATAGTTGACCTTGGAGAATGTTTTCAAGGTTGAAGAAGGTATAAATAAGTGTTGTGTTGGTGGAGAATTGTGTAGAGAGTGTGTGATGCAAATTGTAGAGTTATGAAGTGCGAATTTGTGAAGTGTAATGTGAGATTTAATGAGTTAGATTGTTGGAAGCAGTGATAAAAAGGTGTCTACAATCTTCAGAGAGGCTATAAATGTGTTGGTGATGTTGTCATGGATTTTTCTATTGCATTGAGATAGATTCTCACTATAGCATTCTTCTTTCTTCTTTTCTGTAATCTAGCAGTGAGCCCTTCTTTCTTTTTGGTAGTGACCCCTCCAATAGTGAGCCTTTTTGTATTGGGTGTTACAATTACTTTATATTGTGAGCTAATCCTCACTATGGTTTTTCCCTTCTTTAGTTTTCCACATAAATCTGGTGTTTTGTTGTGCATGGTTTTGATGTGTTTCAGTTTATGTTATTTGCTTTCATGATAAATGACTCTAACAGATTGAGGGTTAATTGAGTTGATGTGGATCTGAATGTTTATGAGGGTTTTTATATTTTAATGTACAACTGATTCAACCCCCCTCTCAGTTTTGTTGTGTGCATTCAACAAGTTAAAATATAAGTTTACATATAAACTATCAATTAGAATTTTAAAAAAGATAAAATTTGTATAGAAAGATATATGATTGCGAAATATTTCATTAAGGAATATTGTAGGTTGACAATGACAATAGACCATCATGTGGAAAATAAAGAGAAAGTGGAAAGGAATATAAATGGTTTAATGAGACTATTCAAGAAGATTTAAGTGATCAAATTTACAATCAATTGGTGAAGTAAATTAGTTTTCCCTCAAGGCTAAAGATAAGTTGAATGAATTAAAAAGAAGCGAGAAAGAGGTGATAGAGTTTTTAGAGGAAGATATCAAGGTGGTGGTAGAAGAACTTATAATGATAAAGTAGAATCAAAATAAGGCACTAAATGATACCATAGTGGTAGATCTAGTTATTATAAGCAAGGTAGAGGAAGATGTGGAAGAGGTTGTGGAACATCATTTAGACGAATTTATTTTAAATGTGGAGGTAAATGACATAAATAACTTAAATTCACACAATCATAAGGAGGATATGAAAAATATCTGAGAGCGCCACAAGAGAAACACTTGAAGAAAATTAATCTAGTGGGGTGTGTGCACAAATATGGGGGATAAAAAGGTTTCCACAACCACTTTTTGGTCCATGAGAACAAAAACATAAATGTGTTAGAACACACTCATGTTATTTGTCTATTAGAATAAAAAATAGAGAGGCTACTCTCATTTGAGCCTAACCCCATTTATTACAATACCTAATGTGAGAGAGGATAATGTTAATAAGATCTTGGAGTGGACACAAGCTAGCACAATTCAACCACAACATGCATGAGGTTGAGGAGGTAAGGTTTTTAGGTTTTTAATGGTTTAAAGTAGAATGCAATTTTTTACATTTTTTTTTAATTATTATTTGTTTTTAAAATAGGAATTGAAAATCCCTTAACACCCCAAACACTAATTACCCAAATAGCATGGAGGAATTCCTATTGAAGAGAAAGTAGAGGATGACCCTCTTGAAAATCCTCCATCTATCCCTATACCTCCTCATGACACACAAGAATTTTTTTTAGGTCAAATTGAAACAAAAAATGAACCCAAACATTGATTAGTATTTTGAGAAATCTTGCAACCACTTCACATCATAGATCCCTCACATCATTGTTGGAATCCATGATTTCTCATATAGATTATATTAGTGGCCAAATAAACACATGGTCCAATCATAGGGAGAAAACATGATATTTCTACTCTACAAAATTATTGTATAAACAAGTGAAAGAGAAAAACTGAAATTTAAATTATGTGCATTATTTATTAATTCAAGAACTAATGCACCATTACATAGAAGTTGCAAGAGCTTCCCAATTCATTGGTGCCAAAACCAAGGAATAAGGAATGAGAGTTCATTTTTTCTCTTTCACTTGTTTATACAACAATTTTGTAGAGTAGAATTGTTGTTTTCTCTCCCTATGAATAGACCATGTGTTCATTTATCCACTAATGGAATCTATATTAGAAATCATGTATTCCAACAATGATGTGAGGGCTCTCCGATGTGAATTATTGCATGATTTTTCAATATATCAATCAATGTTTAGAGTTCATTTTTTTGTTATAATTTGACTTAACAAATTTTCTTGTGTGTCATGAGGAGGTTTAGGGATAGATGAAGGAGTTTCAAGAGGTTTATCCTTTGCTTTCTCTTTAATAGGAATTCCCTCCATGCTATTTGGGTAATTAGTGTTTGGGGGTGTTGAGTATTTTCAATTCCTATTTTTTAAATGTCTCTTTTAAAATATTTAAGTTATGTGGTCAAGTTTAGAATTGTATTTAAATCTAGAGTTGAAATAAAAATCTATATGACAAAAATAAATACACTTTGATTTCCAAAAGAGGGAGATTAATTTGATTGTAATAAAGATAGATATTTATCCAAATTTGAGATTAAATCTAAAAATAAGATTGATACATCAAGGAATCATAGAGTGTTGAGGATGATACTTCAAGGAATCAATGCTCATCTCACCTTTACTGTAACTATAGATCTATGTGTGATTATGGATTAGAGGATGTTGATGACACACACACATTATAGTGGATAATCCAGAGTTTTAGGTGTATGGTAGACAAGGCCATGAAGAGGATACATATGTAATAAAATATTATGTTGATGGATATGGGTCTATGCAGGATCATGGGGTCCAAAAAGTGGTGATATGACAAAAAAGACAAATTTTCATTTTCCCAAAAATGTGAAATTTCAATTTGAATTTTTACTAGGGTTAGGTAAAAAGTACATGTTGCCATGGTAAGAACTAGAGCAAAACAGATATCCATTTTTAATGGATATTTGTCAACAATATTCATTTCCTAATACTCATATAAAAATTTAATATATTATATATATATTATATAATATAATAATATAATATATATATATATTATATTATTAATATTTATATAATATAATATAATATTATTATATTATATAATTAATATATAATATATATAATTATTATTAATTTATAATATATAATATTATAATATTATATAAATATAATATGCATTGTATAATATATAATATAATAGTTTATAGTTTATAGTTTATATAATATAACATACGATATATTTAGAAAAAAAGTCTATGAAACTAAACATGTATCCGTTCCAAATGAATATCCGCTTACTATGACATTAGAAAAAAGGTGAAAAGTTTATTATTAATATAATATAATATATAATATATAATATATGTATTATATTATATAATTATATATATTAATAATATATAATATTATTATTTTATATAATTAATATATAATATATATAATTAGAATGAATTTATATATAATATGCATTTTATATTATAATATAATATAATATTATACTAAAATATATTATATATATTAGTTTATAGTTTATATAAACTCACAGACTTGACATATTTTTAAAAAGGCCATGAAACAAAATGGATTTCCATTCCAAATGGATATCCGTTTACTATGTTATAAAAATAAAAAGAAGGGCTGAAAGTTTATTATTATAATTTACATTTCATTGCTGTGCAATAGGGGTTCAAAGAAAGGCAAACAAATATCCATTAGGAATGATATTTGAGTTAAAAAATTGTACTCCAAATCAATTTGCAATCAAAGTATTTGATTTTTAATGGTTTTTCTTCAATTTTTTATTTTAGCATTATTTTATAAGAATTTTATTGTAAAATAGGTTTTTATATGCATTTTAGTTGTAATAAAAAAATTGTTAATATTTAAAATTTCCAACATCAACCAGACTTTGCAATCGCTGAGAATCCAAATCCCACTCTTGAAGGAAACCCTCCCCACTCAAATCCTCCTCCACCACCAAATCCTCCCTTACAAAACCCTCCTTATATCCATAAAAGCCAAGGACTTCTCTTCCCTTTCTCATGTAAGGATGTTGGTTTGATTTGATGGGCAAAAGTTTTTTAGACTTCATTTTCTTGGGAATGTGACCATTTTAGCCTGTGGAATATATTTTAGATATTGTTGTCTATTAAATTTAGAATCCACATGTAAGTCACAACATGAAGTCTACATCTAATTATATTTGGAAGTTCAAATGCCCATCTAATTAAAATTTTATTTTTGTCCTATTAAGGTTTGTTTCTTAAATCACAAAGAAAAGTTCTTTTGAAGGTTTGTACTTTTAATTGAATTTATGGCATTTCAAGGTTTTATTTGGGAGGTTTTATGTGTTTATTAAGCATTGGAGAGAACGTTTTTTTTTTTTTTTTAATGTTATTAATACTTTGCTTTTAATAAGTTGTGTGAGATTGAATGATAATTAAATGAATGCAAATGTTTGTATGGAAATTGAATTGTCATTAGTTTTAGGTGGTGTGGCAATATGATTTTTTAAATTTATTTTTTATTGTTATTCTATTATTTTTTATTTTAATTAAAAAATTTAAGTGTATGTAATCATTAATGAACATTATAAGAAAAATGTTATTGCATTTATGTATAGAATTTTTTATGTATATTTTTGAAAGGAAATAATTTTTTTCTTTTAAAATATTTAAGTTATATGGTCAAGTTTAAATTTGTTGTAAACACTAAATTTCTACACGTCTCAAACAACGACCAACATTAGTATTGTTAGTCAATTTAAAACAAGTAAATCTAGTATTCCTATGAGATATTCAAACATACTTGATAATGCAAACAAAACAATAAAAGATCAAAGAAACTAATTGAAAGCATATAAAAAGCATGTGCAAAACCTATCCTAAAGTGGGAGTGGTGCTCCTTTGATGTGGAAAGGATGCCCTTTCCCACCCCCTTGATAAGCTTCCTAATATGATGAACAAACAAAGATGAGTGATCAAGTGCAAAATGAATGTGCCTATAGTGCAAATGCATAAGATTGTAGATGGATTTCAAGTAGAAGTGGCTTCTATTTATAGGTTGAAGGGTTGAAGAATAGAGAGATGGGAGGAATGTGAGACTAAATGAGAGCTAATGAGATTGTGACACTTGTCACATGGCTAATGAATGAAGGTGGAACACATTTAAGAGAATGTGCATAGTTAATGCATGTGGTTGAGATGTAAGAGGGGTGTAAGAGAGATTAATGCATTTGTAAGAGGCATTAAATGAATGTTGGTGAAGTGTAAGAGGGGTTAATGTTTGGGTAAGAAAGTAAAATAAAGGGAGTTAATGAAAGAATATTCCCTAGAATATGCTTTTGTGAGGAAAAATGAGATAATTAGTTAATTAAAAGAAACTATTTTCATGTGCAAGTGGGTTAGTTAATCAGGGGTTGGGTTTGACCAAGGTTGAGTCAAAAGCTAGAGAATGGGTAATTAGGATTAGGGGTTAATTAATCCAAAATTAATTAACATGGAGGAATTAGGGGATTTGACATTTGATTTATTAAATCAGATGAGAGGACTTTAGGGATTTAATTAAATAAATTGATTTATTTAATTAAATGTGATGAACATTAGTGATTAGGAAGTGAATTAATCAAATAAACTTAATTACTTGATTAATAGAAAAATTTGACGATAATTGAATGGAATTAGATGCACTATGTCTATTAGGATTATTCGCATGTCTACATTTTGTCCCTCATGACAATGTACACGATGCATTGGTTGAAAAGACTCTTCCTATTGAATCAAAAGTTAATTTTTATTTTTATTTTTTTGGATGCCCGGTAGAAAAGAAGTACACTAGTACATTGCCCCTCGAGATAGAGATAAAGTTCATTTTGATTAAATCTGGTAATGAAAGAGGTTCAAGATGGATGTATGGGTGGTTAGACTAACAGATCTATATGATAATGACGATGCAAATGAGATGAATTAAGATGCTGAGAATAACAAATCTATATTATCCTAAACATCTTAAATGACGATGCAATGCATGTGAGATGAATGATGAGATGGATGATGTTACCCTATGATGATATGCATGATTATGCAAGATGTTGATGATTTGTGAATGCAAGATGGATGCATTGATGTTTTTGGTGAATGTAATGATACCATGTTAGTGTGAAGAAGATAGAAGAAAGAGAGGGATCAACCCTTGATTCTGAGAAGATGCAAAAGTCCAACAAGTCTACGAGTCATCGAGACTTTATTAGATATGATGATGTATTGCTTATCCAGGGATTGGGGATGTAAAGAGCATAACTTTCCTTATGTTTGATGAAACACATAGATATGATGCATCACTGCTGTACGTACAAACCAAGATGGCGTTGTATCTAGTGAGATGGACTTTGACTCGACAAACAAATAGGAGTATCGTCATTCACACTTGACATACAAAAACCTCACTAGGATGTACTTTAGAAGTTTCAAACATCTTGGACCAAAACACATGAAGGCATAACCTATCAATAAAATAGTTAACAAGCTATCCAAAACTCCCTCCATACACACCTACCAAATCAAGTATCGCCAAGTTATATTACAAGAATATCCAACAAGCACAACAGAAAAAAGATAATGATCAATGCCCCATTCCTTTTTCTGTAAATCATTTTGATTAGACATCATCGAGAGGTCATTAGAATGGGCATAATAAGATAAATCAAAAGAGAAGATCAAGTACACAAACAAGCTAATGTTCTTCAAGGCACCCCAGCCAAGAATAAACATGGATGCTTAATGTTGGATGTCCATTGTAGGAAGGATGCATCCTAGGACATGATGTTATCAGATGATTTTGGGATTAACTAGATGATAGGCTATTGATACCAAGAGTTGACCAACTTGTTTACCTGTTGACCTAGACTTAAGACCATGGCATTTGAGTTTTCACTTTCAATTTTCTATACTTTTTTTTGATTGCCTTTCCAAAGGTTGTAGATGACGATCGTTTATTGTGAATGGATTTTTATTGTGGGTGAAGGTGAAACAAGATAGA
>VDFB02239717.1:0-11025 GCA_007258455.2 Sequoia sempervirens | reverse complement strand
TTTGTCATGGGAGAGATTTGGTTCATGGGATGACCAGGGTGTGGTACTATGAGTAATTGGGGAACTGGGTTCATAATTGGGGTATGATTGGTGAGGGCCTAATTTACTGCCTGAATCTGGTTAGGATGTGCAACTGGTCCCAGAGAAGGCAATGGCCCAGTCAAGTGTTGCCTTAGGTCTGTGCTGAGCTTGACAGCCTCTGTATAAGCATTAGTTAGTGTGTTTGGAGGATTAGGTCTCCACTTCAGGAAGGTTGCTGTCAAGCTATCCAGAGCTTCATAATAGACTCCCAGGGCCGTATCATCATCCAAAACATATGGGTCTTGCAACCTGGTGAATGCCTGGTGAAACCTATTATTGAAACTGGCTATCGGCTCATTAACCTCTCTCTTGACTTTGATGAATTGTAGGTATAACTCGTTGGCACTAATGGGTATTCAGAATTTTTGTAAAAAGGCAGTCTCAAGGTCGTTCCAATTAAGAATTGAAATCCAAAGCAGAAGATGGTTATACCAGTAAAAGGCCTCCTCTCCTAGTGAATAGGGAAACAACCTGCAAGCAACATCCTCATGAACTATCCCCCTGTCCTTGAGACAGGTTTGGAAAATCCTTAGGTGTTCTTCAGCAGTCCTGTTTGGGTCATTAGCATGGAATTTTGAACAGAAGTGCTCAGGGTTTTTGGGCATAACATTGTAGGCTTGGAAGAATAGGGGCGATGGGTTGTTGGCAAGGAAAGCCATTGGTAAAAGTGGGGGTGGTGGTGGTGGTTGATTATTGACAGCCGAGGCCGCTGGATGAAACGGCCCTCAGAATGCGATAGCCTCCACCCTCGTGATGAAATATGGATGATAATCGCAAGGATAGGTGTGATGATGATTCTCCCCTTTCTCTAGTCCTCCTTAACCTATTGGGAAATTGAAGTTCTTCTAAATCTTCCTCTCTGGCGGTGGATCTGGTATTTCTCCTATATCTCTCTGGAGAGATGGCATTCAAGAAACGATCCAGTGTGCTCATTCAGCCCTCCTTCTAGCGCCAATCTATTGATGGTGTTTTCTCGCGACAAAGAACAACTCCGACAGAATGCAATATTCCCACCCTCCTTTGAAAGGCTTATTCCAACAATTAGAAATCACCAAAATACCCCCAAGGTCTCGGTGTTAGGTCATAACAATGCATAAAAAAACAACTCGATGAAATGTGAAATTCATGTAATCACAATCGACCTTTACTACATAAGCAACTAACTCCTCTCTAATTTGCCGTGATCTAATCAATAATAAAGAAATCGTGAAAAGATAGGGATGTAAGGGAAGTAACAAAAATCTAAATCCATTAAAATGGATGCAATGCAAATGACAAATATCCGAATGGACCTATCTCTAAATAACTAATCTATATGTTTGACTCAAGAGTAAACTTTACAAGAATAAGCAAGGTAATCTTATGAGGAATACGATTTTCAAAAATCATAGACTTGTGATCTACAACTCGAACTTGGAGCATTTTGAATATATAATGTCCAAAGCTGATTCTTTACCTCAAACTTACTACAATCAGATAGTTACTGGGAGTATAGACCAGAGATAGCTACAAACATTCCAAATATGAAATCACATACACTATTTATCCAACCAAACTAATTTATTTCTGAATATTAAACCCTAGATCTTCAAGCAATGTAAAAGATAGAACAAAAGAACCATGCAAGATGAGATAACACAAAGGATTTCACCAGGAAAACCACAATGCCTTCAATTGTATTAATCACCAAATGCTGCAACAATTCAACTGTTCTGAATATGGTATTTGCTTCAAGAAATTCTAAAAAAACTCTAACTATTGCTCTTGCTAATCTCTATTCTTGCTAATGTCTATAACCAATGTCTTATAACCCTTACAATGAGGCAAGAATGCCTATTTATCAAATTCCCCCCAAAAACATGTCGGCCCAGCCAAACATTTTTACAAAGATAATCAAAACCGCCAAAACAGGTCGGCCAAGGAAACAAACTAAGGCACACATTTAATGCCATCATCCAAGTCGGCCAAGGCACAGTCCCCAAGGAAGTCCGGTCCAATGCATGCCCTATAAGAATAGGGAAGCACAAATCTCGAGATAAACACTAACTGCTGCTTCCTTTGTCTTTCCTCTGCGCTGGTGACCCTTGGACCTTCGAGAAAACTCCCTCCAGCTCAGCAATAGGTGGCAACGGCAAAACCCTGAGCCGACATTTAATTGCATCAATTCCCTCATTGGACCGCTCAACAGTTTTCTTCCAATCCGTCATGCTGGTCATGTACCTGTCTATTATTGCCAAGTATGTAGCTGCATCATCAAGCAAATGGGAGGTGACAGCTCCATCAGATTCCGGGGCATAAACCTCATGCCACCATTCCTTCAATTGATCTAAGCTCATATATTTGGGAGCTATTTTCTTCCTCCCTGTCATCACCTCAAAGAAAACTATGCAACCATCATAAATTGCAGTGAGGTCAGCCTCAATTGATTTTCTCCATTTTTGTATCTTCTTCAGGCCTCCCTGCCTGATCTGCAATGCCTCAAACCATTCCCATGGTTCATCCAATCTGGCAGAGGGAAGGATTCCATCCTTGCCCAACTGTTCTTTGCCATGCCCTAGAATAATCCTTGACTTCTGCAGTAGGAGGTCAATATCATTTTTATCTTGAGAGAGGATACTCTCTAACAGTTCCTTTCCTCAGACTGCATCCCTGCCCACAGACAGGATCTCTTTGATAGCTTCATCCCCTTGTGCGTGAACACTCATCAACCAATCAGTAGCAGCCTGTGCAGAAGCCTTCATCTTTTCAATTCCGGAGATTGTCTCCTTTGGTAGAAATCCCTGAGTAGTAGAGGAGGACGGATGGAGAGATTGTAGAGGCTTCATGACCTCTTCCAGACATTTCCTCAACCTTTCATTCTCTCTTTTCAGTTCTCGTTTTGACTGGGTCTCATTCTTCAGTCTGTCCATAATCACAGCACTTGACCCTTCGAATTCCTCAATATCCTGCTCTAAGGAGGCGGGCCCAAGGTTAATGGTTTGGACGTTGTAATCTTGGCCTATCACCTCATCTCTCATTTTGTCTGCAACAGGGGTGGCAATGTGAACCACTCGGTTATGCACTTCATCTCTTTCTACCCAAGAAATCACCTTTGCAGCCTTCTTCTTCTTCCCTTTACCAATCTGAGATAACATCTCATCCCCTGCTTCTTCTTTGTAATCTCTTTCTCCAGCCAATCCGGGGCTACGGGGTCTGTCCGGATTCCTTCTGCTCTGGTTTCTCCCGGGTCCCTTGTGGCTTTCCCTCCTTCTGCAGCTGTTACCTCAACTTCCTCCTTGGCTGCGGCCTTGTCAACTTCTTTCTCCGGACTTTGTTCATCTTGGTCGGTTTCCTCAAATCCCAACTCAGGAAGTACCGGCGATGGAGTTCTAGCGGGCATGCTTTTCTCCGGCTCAGGTGATCCGCGGCCTTTCTCACTCTCCGGGGAGTCCTCGTACTGTACCAAGGGAGAAGTGTGCCTTTCCCCTATTTCCACCTCGGGCTTGGCAGCCTCACTGAATAATGTTCCTTCTTTGAACGGTTCTGCCTCTCCGCTGATTTCCTGCTCATCCGGATTCTCCGGTTCTAGTATGCTCTGTGGAGGAGAAACAGGCTTGTCTTGTTTTTCAATATTGGAGAAGAGTCTTTTGACTGAGCAGCATCCTTTGGGGAAGGAGTTCTAGATCTTCTGGTGTATACTCTGGTCTTTTCACCCCCGGAGCTTTCTACATCAACAATTGGAGGTTCATCCTCCGAAGTAGTTTGGCCTTTCTTCTTGGCAACCCTTGCAGTTCTGGCCTTCTTGGGCGGTGGAGGAACATCCTCCTCTTCAACTTTCTCTGCTTCTTCCTCATCCAAGGACTTGCTGATTGTCAGGGTCTTCCACCTGCGCTTGCCGATAGGTTTCCTTTTTGCTGCAGGTTGAGTCCCCTTAGGACCTCTGACCTTGATCTTGAAAGGGGAGGTTTTAACTGTTTTCCCTTTGGGGTCCTCTTCCCCGGATTCTTCAGAGGTGGACATGGGGTTGAGATTCCCCATCAAATTGAAGGTACAAGGTACTTTGGCACTCTCCAACAATTTGTAATTCACGAATAATTAGTCCATCGACTTCATTGATTATTTATCCGAATGACATTATATTGTCTTCAATGGCCTCTATAGGCAGCCAAAATAATTCTTCTCGAGATCAAGTGCCTACCCTTTGATGCTGAATTCCCAAGAATCTTCTAATTCCCTTTATGCCTCGGCCAGATTCCTGCAGCTCTTTTGTGCCTCCCCTGATGTCAAAATTCATTCTCTTTGAATGGAAAGAGAATCCATAGGCGGTCAATTCCTCACCTGCAGTGTGAGCTGATTGGATGGACGGGCACACTTCCCCCACGCCAATCCCAAGAGGGAAATCACCTCCAAAACTAGTTTTATGTTTCTCCCTTTTTACCACTGCATCAAACTCACAAATTTGTCTCACGACCTCTAGCAGCACAATGTGGTCAGTGGGATACCTGGGCAATCTGTAGGGAGCAACGAGGCATCCATCAATCCGGAGATAAGTGAAAGTGGGGAACTGGATGAACCAGGCCCCGTAATTCTTAATCAACCCTTTGGCCCCATCGGACAATCTGATGTGCTCCGCATTCTGAAGGGTCCGGGTAATGTGCATAGTGAAGGCATCATTGGCCCTCCTATAATCTCTGTGTCCGAGGTGCAATTCCGGGTAGACTTCATAGATAATATCCTGCCCAATGGTTCCCGCCGGAGTCAGTCCCTTTTAGGGGTAGGAGATGGCCAGTACATATATGATATAGGAGGACATGGTGAATTTCTTTCCCTCCAAAACATTCCTTAATTGTTTATCTATTTCTGCACTGATAAGTCCTGCCCAGTGGTAATTCGTTCCTTGGCCCATCTTGGTGATCACATGGACCATCCAACTTTCCAATACTCCGGCAGTTTTAAGCCCGGCCACCCTGCTCAACAATGTAATAGCATCATAGATATCCGGCCTGAACTTCACTCTGTGCAACTGCTTGGGCAATTTGGAGTGGTGAGACTTGGGCTTCTCAAGCCATGAGTTGATAAGCTGTTGAGCCTTAACTGGCTCATTCTCATAGTATGTTCGAGCTGTATCAATGTTTAAGGCACAGACCGAGGAGAGATCAGGCATGCTGAAGGCCCGGGCAATGGAGGCTGGACTGAAGTTTGCCAACACTCGTCCCTCAGTGCTAACCACCATCTGTGTGTCAAAAGCGTACTGTCTAGCACACTCCAAAATCAGCTCGTAGCACTGGACTGCTGGAGGGAACCCTGCCACATGCACCAATCCTGAGTTCATCATCCCTTGCCTCAATGCCGACTGGTCTTTCTCGGCTGTTCTCTGCTTAAACTCTTCATATCGCCATGCTCCCACATTGGTATCAGACACATCAGCCCACAAAGAGGAGATCCTACTTTCTGGAACTTGACTCTTCATGTCTGATTTCAACCTCTCTGTCTCAGAAGTTGAAGATGCCCCTGCACCACCTTTGGACCTCCCAACAGTAGCCTTGCTTGATTCGGCCTGTACATTCAAGAATCATTGTTAGAATTCAATTATTAAGCTCATATCAATCCAAAGGGTTAGCACACATCATATAAATCTATCAAAATCCATCGCTAATTGCCAATCTTTCGGGATCCGGAGAAATCAAATAATCCAGGAAAATCATGTAAACCGGGAAAATACCGTCGGGGCGGAATTTCGGAGAAATCCGACCCAGACGGATTCCTGCTGCCAAAACACTATTAGACATATAAACCATTAATACGCTCAGAAACATCAAAGGGGTAGTCGTTAAATCACTCATTGGCAACAAGAAATAAGCATGAGTAATCGTTCCCTCAATCCTATCATCGAAATATACAAAAGAACGCAATCAGAAAGGAAATCCGAAAAAAAACTGGATGGAACGGATTTTCGCGGACAGCATAAAACGCACCGGAAATTAACTCAGTCCGCGGAATAAGCCCAAACCGGGAAAATCCGGGAGCGAGGAAATTCCGCGACGGCCTCGGAAACCCGAAAAACGGCAAAACGTGCACCAAAACTTGAACAATCCTGGGATGTCCACTACTTAAGCTCGAAGGATCCTAAAATCGACGATGATCAACAACCTCAAGTACGCAAAGGATCCAACTCCCAAAAGCTCTTAAAAGAAGGAATCCCCGTGCCAAAAAGATGATGCCCTAGAGCAAACGATCGAATTTCCGCCATTGAAACCAGAGCAAGCTTTTAGGGATAAAAATATCGGTTCAGGATTTACCTAAAAGCCCTCTAATCCTCATAGGACAGGAAGCCAACATAACACGGGAGAAAAGTCGCTCAAGCATAAGATGAAATCATTGTTCTAGACGAGACACCAAGGAAACCCTAATCTCGCAAGATAACACACTTCGCGCCCAAAACAAACAAGCAGCCTGATCCAGAACGTCGTCCAAAGGATAATTATGCAGTCGAGCGGACAAATGGAGCTCATAGGGCACGGGGGATGGGTTCGACAAATAAAATGGGTCCAACGCCGACTCAATTAACACGGAACCAAAACCAAATCAAGGGTCGACCCCAAATTTAACAATACCCAATCACAAGAAAACCCCAAATCATTACGCAAGCAAACGGAAGGGCAATAGATACATACCATGGATCAAAGCAAGCGAAAAATCCGAGCTCAGAAAGTCAACCACGCGACAAACACGTCCAAGCAACGCGATACTAGCAGCAACACTCAAGCAATTCACGCGCAAACAAACCAAGATCAAACCTCAAAGCTCAATTGAAAGTTCCGAATCGCCAGAGCAGAAAACAAGGAAGCAATGAAGTTGGAATGAATCAGAAAATGCCCTAAATCCGACCTTATACTCATCTGAGCCAAGGTACCTCAACCATTAATGCGCGAAAAGACGTTTCTGACAAATCCGGAAACCCGAGCCCCAAGTGGAATTTCGGAGAATCCCAGAATGCGCGGAGACACGGATCCCACGGAAATGCAAAAACCAGAAAAAATCAGGAAGATCGGGATTTTGACAGGATCCGGGAAAATCCGATAGGACCGGAAAATCCCGAAGTCAGGCAGAAACCCGGAATCGGAGAATCCTACCAGAAACAGACAAGGAACCAGGGCCGGAAAAATCCGCCAGAGGTGGAAAATCCCGGATCCAGGTGAAAACCCGGACTTGGCCAAAAACTCAATTTAAATCAATTCCACCCTCAAGGCAAGGGCAAAGCCAGCAAGACCAACATATCAAGACCCTAAAAATGATAAATCCAATAAAATCAAAGGTCAAAGACATCAAAAGGAGGGTCCCCACTCCAAGTGGGGCGTGTGTGCGAAAACTGCACAACAAATGGCGACTCCGCTGGGGAAATGCTCCTGAGCATTTTGATGACAAACTGGAATCAAGAACCTTGAATTTCTGGTTTCAACTCTGATACCTAGCCACCACCCTAAGTTAAAGCAAAGAAACTCCCAGCCATGCAGACATTCCTATATCAGGGTTTAAGTGTGTGCACATGCATATATTACCTACCTTTAGTTGCAAAAGAACCAGACTTGGTATGAACAGGCTACGTAAAGATTCTGACCCTAAAAGTATCCTGGATAGAGCCTCGCTGCCAGTCAGGCGTCCATAGCCCCGACGAGGTTATCGATGTGATCCTCCTGAACATAGCTCTACTGCCAGCCAGGCGTCCATAGCCACGGTAGAGATATTCAGATCCCCCTGATGAGTTGAATTCAAACCTCAGGATTTTTTTTTTAAATATATATTTCGTTGCTTTTCTTTTTGCTGTTTTACTGATATTTCCTTTTTACTCAATTTATTCAACCTGTGAACAGTGAAGTTCACACTCAGGGCCGAGAACCACAGTGGCACTAGAGCAGAAAAAGATTTTTCACCTGTCCAGACCTGATAAGGACTTTCTACAACTTCAGGTATGTTTAAAAATTAAAGGTATAAGACCCCAACATATTTCTGCTTAGACTGACTGAGAAACCCTCGCCTTACCATTAGGACAAACGACATAGGTAGAAGAATCCATACCGTGGCATTCTGGAAAAATGATCAAAGTTTGTAAGGGAAATATCAGGAACATTAGGCCGGCTATGCCTCCACTATCATACAGATACACCCACAATCCCACGAGGAGATAGAGAACTAGAAGCAAGAGCAATGCAAAACAAAGCAAACAAACCAAAGAAAACCTACTCTAACCAAACAAAACCAGCAAAGCAAAAAGGGAAACCTACCCTAACCAAAGCAAGCAGAACAAACAAAGAAAGCAACCTAACTAACTATTTACAGGGTAAAGAGCTGAGAACAGCTCAAGACTGGAAATAATGTTTGAGATACTGCCCATTGACAGGCAGTGGTATGTCCTCTCCCGTGAGGGTCCTCAAACGGAAGGCATTATCTCCCAGAATTTCGGCAATCTGGTAAGGACCAAGCCACAATCTATCAAATTTTTCATGGCTCCCTTTCTGATCATGTGGCTTATCCCAATACAGGACAAGGTCAGAAATCCTAAAAGCCTTAACTTTAGCTCTCCTGTCAAACCATCGCTTAACTACCCCTTGATGTTTGGCAAATTTTTCCATGGCATTGTCTTGTTTCTCTTCAAGGTGCAATAATTCAGCTAACCTGGCTTCCCTTCTATCCCCTTCATCGTAAAACTGGTTGATAAACTGTAGAGTTGGGATTTTGAGTTGGATAGGGAAAACTAGTTCCAGACCGTACACTAAATGATAGGGAGAGGTACTAATGGAGGACTTAACCTGAGTACGATCTGCCCAAAGAGCAAACTGAAGCTGAGTGTGCCAGTCTTTTGGGTTCCTCTCTAACAGTTTTCGGATGACAGTCAACAGGTTCTTGTTAGAGGATTCAGCTAGACCATTCCCCTGGGGATAATAATTAGATGCAAATTTGACAACAATGCCATGATCAAAAGCCCAGTTTGAGAATTTCAAAGATGCAAAGGCAGGGCCATTATCACACACAACAGCAACAGGACATCCAAACCGATTGAGAATGGCAGATTCGAGGAAATCAATTACTACCTCTGATGTACACTGCCTACAAGCAAATGCTTCAGTCCACCTTGTAAAGTAATCAGTGATGGTAAGGATATACCTATGTCCAGCAGAAGATGGTGGATTGATGGGACCTATGAAATCCATACTCCATTGAGCAAAGGGTTTTACCTCAATCACAGACTGGAGCGGGAGTGCTGCACACCTTTCTCGCGTTGCTGCAGTCTGACAAGTGTGACAGGTCTGGACATGATGATGAACATCCTTGAATAGGGTAGGCCAGTAGTATCCTGCCCTCAAAATTTGATTCGCAGTGGCAATAGCGGAACCATGACCAGTGCCATATTTCTCATGAAACACATTTATTACTCTCTCAGCCTCCTGTCTCCCAAGGCACCTTAAATAAATACCTTCGTGATTCTTCTTGTATAGGACAGCTCCTTTCAGCATGAAACCATCGCTTCTCAATCTCAAAGCCCGCCTCTGAACTGCATTTAAATGACTCGGAGCTCGCTGATTCAGCAAATAATAGACTACATCATCATACCAGCCATCTGGGGAAACTTCTTCAACATCATAGTTATGAACAGACAACTCAGGGCCTATCTCTGCCATGGTCCGGGTGAGTCCCTGTCCTCTTACCAGCTTCATGGGCTGGATCTCAATGTCGTACTCCTGTAGCATAGTCACCCATTTAGCTCTGCACTCCCCTAACTCATTCTGCATCAGCAATAACTTAACTGCGGAATCAGGAACAATTGCGAACACCTTGTTTCTGAGGATATAATGCCTAAATTTCTTTACTGCTCGGACAAGGGCATAGGCTTGTTTTGTCCACACATGGGTATTTCAGCTCAGCATCCTTCAATGGTGCACTCATGAAAGCGATGGGATGCTCATTCCCCTCATCAAACTTTTGTGTCAGCATTCCAACACATGAGTGATTTGAGGCAAAAGAATAGATATAGAATGGTTTACTATAATCTGGACTCACCAACACTGGAGCATCAGCAATGGCTCTTTTAATCTCTGCAAATGACTCCTTCGCTTCTGTAGTCCACTCGACTTTGGCATCTTGTTTTAACATAGCATTTAATGGCTTCACAATCTCAGCAAACCCGGTGATGAATTTCCTGACAAAATTAATCTTACCAAAGAAAGATTTCATCTCTTTCTTGCTGGCAGGCAGCTAAATTTTCAAGATGGCCTCTACTCTTTCTGGATCTATGGCAATGCCTTTCTTTGATATCACATGTCCTAACAGTTTACCTTCTGTGACCCCGAAAATACACTTCTTGGGATTCAAAGAGATGCCGAATTCCCTGCACTTCTGGAACACTTTACGCAGGTCCGAGATGTGATCCCCTCTGTTTTTGGAGAAAACAGTCAGATCATCCATGTAAATGATAATGCACTTTCCTATGATGTCCTTGAAAGTGATATCCATAGCTCGTTGAAACGTGGCTCCTGCATTGATAAGCCCGAATGACATCCTTCTGTAGGCGAAAGTTCCCCACTTGGTTGTAAAAGCAGTCTTGTGTCTGTCCTCATACTGGACCATCACCTGATTATATCCTGAATAGCCATCCAAAAAGGACATCATCTGTGATCCATTAACCACTTGTAGCACTTCATCCAAAGAAGGAACTGGATAATTATCCTTTTCAGATGACCTGTTCAGATTTTTGAAGTCAACACAGAGCCTAATTTCATCGTTTTTTTTTCTTACTAGCACTAGATTTGCCACCCATGTTGAATTCCTGACAGGGAATATAATCCTGGCAGACAGCAATTTCTAAACTTCCTTCTATATGAGGGGCTCCAACAGTGCGTTGATAGGTCTCTGCCTCTGTCTAAAAGGCTTAGCACCTGGCTTGAGAGGTATAATGTGAGTTATGATGGA
>VDFB02239712.1:0-16663 GCA_007258455.2 Sequoia sempervirens | reverse complement strand
CATTGTAAAGTGTTTTTTGGGGTCATTAACTTCAGACTATCTTCTTTTTTGCAGGGGTGGTTGCATGCCAAATTTTGTTGGTGTTAAATATCAAAATTATTAGATTATGTTACCTGTCTATGAATAAAAATTATTGGAGTGTGAGTTTGATATTTTTTGAAGATCTAAATAGTCAAGCTTGGTAAAAAAAAATCATGTCAGATAATATTAGTCCAGGACAAAATGAAGAGACACTTGATAGATTGTGGGCTAAATTGAAAAGAAAGGGTGATGGGAAATGTTATTGTCCTTGCAATAATTGCAAGGGTTTAAAGAAAAGATGAATTTTAATCACAACAGCTGAGAAACATTGTAGGCAGCATGGTCACATTGAAGGGGGGCATGATTATCATCCATTGGTAAGTTGTTCATTATATGTGTTTATATTGATTGAATTTGTAAATGTTTATATTGTTTTAACTTTTTATATATATAATCAATTGATCATGATCATGGTTTATTTGTGTCTATCATTATTATAAAGGTGGGGTGCCCTAGGGTAGATGATATGGATTATCACAGCCCGAAGAATGTGGGTTTGCAAGCGGATGAACATGGAGCTGTGAATATCGAAGATGAAGTTAATGATCCTATGGAAGAATATGGTCATGCGCCATAAAACATAGTTGAAGATGATGTTACAAATACATTGATCCATGCCACATTTAGTGGTAGAGCTGATCATGATGATGAAGATGACTTTGATGATGTTCATGATTTACCTCTACTTGACAAGGCATATGAGCCCCTTTATGAAGGCTCTAAAACAACTCTTCTCTCTACTGTATTGTTGCTATTGAATGTGAAGGTTATGAATGGTTTATCAAACATAGCAATCTCACAGATGTTAAGGTATGTCATTATATGTCATCTTTTTTCATCACTAGTAAATAAAGGATGAAATATGTACCATTAATATTTTTTATATGAACAAATTATTTTTTGTTGTAGATTGATTGGTGAATTTTTGTTACCACCATCAAATATTTTACCTCACTCATACCAAGATTTATCTGGAATTATGAAAGATATTAGAATGGAGTATCAAGCAATAAATGCATTTCCCAATGATAATATTATATATCATAAACAACAAGAACTTACAAATGCACGCCTAAAATGTCATGTTAGTAGATATCGAAATGCATCAACTAACAAAAAAGGTGCCTCAAGGTTCTTCGCTATATTCCCATTGACCTACGTATGCAATGATTATTTAGGTGCAAAAGTTTAACGAATGGATGGATTACCATGCACAAAATAGAAGTGGAGATAAAATTCTTCACGCCTGGGCTGCATGGTTTCAGCTTAGGGACATGGAGGGAAAATGGTCACATTTTAAAGAAGAACCTCGTAATCTCAGGCTTTAATTTGGAGCGGACGGTGTCAATCCATTTGAAGAGCTAAGATCTATTTACTCAGTGTGGCCTGTTTTTGTTATCAACAATAACATTCCTCCATGGATGTCAATAAAGAGGGAGCACATAATGTTGTCAATGATTGTTTCAGGTATTTGTTTATATCAATTTTTTTTAACGTAGTAGCATCTCATTTGTCTTATTTGTTGTATAATGACTTATATTTTTTTCATTCAATAGTCATGTACATTAATTTATATATATTGCAGTAAAATGGTTATAATAATTATGTAATGTTTATGTTCATTCAACTAGGTAAGTACCAAGTTAAAGATATGAATGTATATATCAAGCCTCTTATTGACGAGTTACTAAAGTTATGGATTGGCATCACTATTTATGACGTCTCCATACCAATAGGACAAAACAATTTCAATTCCATGTAATGCTTGTATGGACAATTCATGATGCCCAAGGGCTAACACATTTTTGTGGTATGTTATAATGTTCGACTGCACTTTAACAATATTTAATTTGATGAAGTAGATATCATGAATGTTTTTAAAATAATCTATTCATTATATATAATTATAAAAATTGACATATTTAATCTAATTATATATCATCTTGCAGGTCTTCAAACAAAGGGAAAATTTGCATGTCCAATTTGTGGTCCAAAGATGAAATCTCGTCATTCAACAAGTTTAGGAAAGAAGGTGTTTGATGAGTATAGGCACTTCCTCCATAGAAATCATAAGTATCGAACTACTGAAAAACATCTTTTCAATGGGAAAGAAGAGACTACATCAAAACCACGAAGAATGACACCTCGCCTATGGAAGTTGGAATATAATAGAATTAATCATCAAGGTTATACATCAGATCAAATTGTTTATCTATCATATGATATGTTTTGAATTTATATTTTTATATTGTGTTGTGTTTACTCATGTTGTAATTGACAATGATTTTCATTGTTAATTTGTTTAACTTATATGCTTCATGAAGGTTTAAGGATTAATGGTCACTTCCATTGTGGACCTAAAAGTTATCCTGCATAATTTAGTAGGTTTCCCTACTATGAGTAGCTACAAATTGTGCATTTATTTGACATAAATGCATATGTGGTTAATATAACAGAAACAAGTTATAGAAAATATTGGATGGAAGGCATGA
This sequence comes from Sequoia sempervirens, assembly GCA_007258455.2. NCBI lineage: Eukaryota > Viridiplantae > Streptophyta > Pinopsida > Cupressales > Cupressaceae > Sequoia > Sequoia sempervirens. Next base: position 14,090 of record VDFB02239712.1, on the reverse strand, counting down.
TAAAGAAAAAATTATCAAAATTTGTAGTGACATTTGGGAAGCCAATCATGCAATGAAAAATGTCATTCAATTAAATAGTGATAGAGACCAAATTAATATAAGTGCCCTTCCTTGGTTATTAATAGAGCAGCAAAGTAATGCTATAAAAGAAGTCATACAAAAATTTTGATTTCCCACAAGATTTGCTGCGAACGTAAACAATATAATAACAAAGAAAGGTGAATTGGGGCCAGGGATGAAAACACATGATTGGCATACCTTCATTAAGGTAATTATTTTGGTATATTATATACACTTGTATAATGCATGTACTTTTCAGCGTATTGTGTTTACTAATTTTGGAAAAATAATGAAAAGATCATTTTATAATTTTTGCAATATGTTCTACCTCTATCTCTCCTAGACAACTTTGACAACAATGTCAAGCAAGTTATATATGATCTTGGAAAATACATGAGGTAAATAGCGAGATTTGTTCAAATCACTGTATACATCTTATAATTGTCATTTGTTTTACTTGTTATGTAATATACTATATATTTTTGTTAAATATCGTTAATATATTTGTGACTTGAATCACTTATAGATGGCTATTATCTAAAGAAATCCATAAAAAGATATAAATTATTGGAAAAGAAAAATTCCTCATCTAATGTGTGAAATGCAAAAGTGTCTACTTTCAACGTTTTTCGATGCACAAGAACACCACCTCATACACCAAGTTGAGGAGATTGAATTGTGTGGACTTGTACACACAAGGTCAATGTGGATGGTTGAGAGGCACTTGAAATTTTTGAAGGCTTTTGTTAGACAAAAAGCACATCCTGAGGGTTCTATGGTGGAGGGATATATGGTATACTAGACCATGGTGTACATTAGTGAATATTTTCCTAAGTTTGCAGCAAAGATCCATTTAGATCACATTTGGGATCCCAACTCCATTAACAAATTCGAAGGGAAGTACCTATTGGGGAAAGGTAGATTGAGGAAAGTGAGAGGTAATTATAAGATGGTCATGGAGATTAATTGGAATGCATTTTTTTATGTATATTGTACTTATTTAATTTTTAATCTTCAATATACATCAATTATAAATTAAGGTCATATACTGTGGTATTTAACTAATTATACGTCGTTTGTGAATTTCAATTTATTTTGGTACAGTTGGTTGAGATTGGGATGCACTACATTTGTACATTGCTAACAATCTTGATTGGATGATGATATGGATTGAACGATCTCAACAATCTGGTCATGCATTAACATGGGAAGGTGTGGCTTCATTGGTTAAAGAAGCTCATCGTAATGGAGATTCCAATGTTACACAAAGGGAAATTGATTTAGCATATGGTTTAAGAGAGAAATAGGTATGTATAAATATATTAATCACCCATATTATTTAATTATTTTCAAGTATATTGATGTATATATATCTTGAGATTGTTTTCTTTGCATACATTTGGCCAAGAATAAATATGTTTATCAACTGATGATATTGCAATAATTTTTACATGTTTGACATATTAGGTGAAACACCACAAGGTTATGTGGTGCATATTAAATTTCAAATCAAAATGTTGATGACATGAAAAACTTGTGGGATTCCTCGTATAAATGCGCCTTTCAGTACTAATGTTTCCATCTAGAAGCTACATACATCCTTTAAGTCTCAAAAAAATTGATACTATGGGATTTTGGATGATATACTTGGAGGTGACTTAAGTCCTTCAGATTAATTTTGTTCATTATCCTATGGTATAGGCTACAATTGAATGAAAATGATCCTGAGAAAACTGTTATTGAACATGATAATGGATTTACCATGGTTAATACAAGGTTGATTGAGTGAGCTGAAAATGAGCCCTATGTTCTTCCAGTTTCAATGTGAGCAGCATTCTTTTACTTAGAGGTTCCAGGTAAACCAGGTTGGTCATTTGTTATTAGACATGATCCAGGAGGAAGGCTGATAAAGTATAATGTGGTGGAAGAAGAAGATACTGAAGAACTAGAAGATTATGTAGATGATGATCATGATCAATGGTTAGTTGATGATGTCCCTAATGAAGATGTCGAAGAGGATGAACTAGATGATGATGTGATGGTAGGAGTTGTTCTATGAAGATGAGATCCGTGATGGGATGATGACATTATCGAAACTGATTTTGATGATGATGATGATGATATGACTAATCCCATAATGTCAACTGGATCTGATGATGCATTAAAAGAGTTGGATGAAGAAGAAGATCAATGACATTGAAATGTAGAAGTTATGCAATTATATTATCTATTTGATATTAATTTCTGGATAGAATTATATTTGACTTGTGTGGTTACATAACTAATTCATGATGTTTTTAATTTTTATGCCATTACATAATTATTTTAATGATGTACTTTTTAATGTTTGAAAGGTCAAAAAATTAAAACATTTCAATAGTGATGTTAGCAACCTTGAAATTAGTGTGTTTTATGCTTCATGTGATCATAAAAGATTAAAAAGTCAGTTAGAGGTGGTTGTTCGGGCTGGTTGACGTATGTTGGTTCTTTTACAATGTAAACTGTGTTTGTCTTCTAATATACCTATGGAATGGCTAATTCTAGTCGAAGGAAACTCAAAGGACCTGGACCAACTAATGAGGACTTTAAAAGCCTCCTACACTTTGGGCTCTGCAAGACCCGGGAGGGTGATCCCTTAATGTGTTTACAACCTCTGCACCATTATTAAGTTACCGGTTTGGTTTTGGGTTCGGGTTCGGGTTCGAGAACCTGATTCGCCGGTTTGGTAAAATTTCTTTTTGGGGTTGGGTTTGTTTTGGGTTTGGTAATACAAAAACATATAAAAGTTAGAAATCTATACATATTTGTAGCAGTAATTAAGTTTAGAATACACCACCATACTAATAGTCAAATAACATAGCAAAAATACACCACCACTTTATACTCAAATGTCATGATATAGATTCATTTGGCATATTTTTTTGCTTCCTCTTCAAACATAGGATTTGAGAAGTATGTATCCAAATTTTAGATCTAAGAACATGTTTTGCATTTGTTTGAGCTGTCAAAAGTAGGTATGCACAACTTTCCTAACCTTCATTGTAAGTCCTAGCTATGGGTTCCTCTCTCTTTCTTGGGTCTGTTTCTTAGCTTCAATTGGCAAAAATTGGTAACAGACATTATTTCATGAGATTATTCCTAACAGATGTATACTCATTTAGGTAGTCCAAATAGCTCTGTCCTACATTCTTTTGTCCCTCTGACCATCTAGGTCTTCTGCTCTATCCAAAATTTAGGCATCAGGGGTCTACTTACTGATCCTATTATTGTTCTAGTATTATTATTGTTGTTGTTGTTTGCAAAGTTAATTGCATCATTTTTCATATTTTCAACATTCATGTCAATAACTTGGTCAATTGCTGCTATCCTTGTATAAGTGCATTTAGTTGTTGCTCTATATTAATGTCCTCATGTGAATTTCTTTTATCTTTGTTTTCCATGATTTCTTCTACTTCCAAATCTACAAATGAAAATCCTTCTGTATTTTCCAAACATTGAAATTGTGGCCTTTTGAGTTTTATCTGATAGCACTTGTTTATTTTATCACTTGTATGCATATGGAGTGTATTTCTACATCAATCTGTTAGTGACCCAACAGGCTAGTAGGAAAACTAGCTTAGATACCAGTAAAATATCCCTATTTGATTTTTTTGTATTTTTGACAAATGTTTGACAAAATACTTATGAACTAAATAAATGCAAGAAATTGATTTACTTTGGTCTAACCACAATTCACACAGCTATAAAAATAAAATACTAATGGTATTCAATTGAAATTTATCTCAACACAGCTACACACGAAGACAACACATATCTATTTCATGTGTTAGAGGCAAATATTAGGGTTAGAGGGAATAAAATAGTCTTTAAAAGTCAACAAAATGTCAAAAAATTAATCAAAAATTGCAAAAACACGTTGAAAAAGTATGCTTGGGCACAAATTCTACCCGGGTTCGGACTGGGTTAAAAAAAAATGAACCCTGGCCGAACCCACAGTTAGGGTTTCGAACCCTGGTCGAACCCACAGTCAATTTTTTGAATCCAGAATGAATGTGATCAAATCAGACCCAAATTTTGAACCCAAACCAAACCTATATTGTACCCAGGCTTCCCAGGGCGAACCCAGTAACTTAGATTATTATAAACAACATTAACAATAGCAGATGATCTCACTTAATAGCTCAACACAATAAGATAATATCAACTAGAATTGGCTATTCATAGACAATATCAACTATCTGAAGTGTGAGATAACTAAACACAATCCATTGTATAAGATAGTCAATCATTTACAATTTGTAGCAAGCTCTAGGCAAAGACAAACAAATACTAAACTACATGAATAATTACAACTTAGATCAGTGCCATATATCCATTGCAGGAGTCAAATTTATAAGCATCTAGAGGTTTATAACAGATTTAATACATCACATATAAGATCCCTGACAATATTGCATTACAATTTCATCAGTATGCAATCTAACCCAGGACTACTTATCAAATCCCTATACAGCACATATCTGCCTATAATCCTGCCTCACATTTTGATTAATTCCTTGAATTAAAAGCTAAAATAGAATCATACACACCACACAGTGAGATGGATAAACAACTCTTAGTTATTTTCCCATTGAAAGTTTAGATATGCATGGTATAATGGAGAGACATGAGCTCAAATTTTCATTTCAACTCAAATGCTAGTACTGCTTATACAACATTAAATCTCTATGAACTCAAAACCTATTACATAATGACTGTTCAAATTGCATTTCTCTAAACCATCAGACTTTACAATTTTCTACAACTTCACCTAGACTCTAAAAAATTATCTAACTTGATAACCCTACTTTGGCCTTGAAATCCTTCTTATAGAAAATGAAGGAGCTAAACAAGCACTGGCTAGAAAGTACACTGTCATTAGCCAATTGTAGCACTCCGTGATATTCCATAAAAATTTGTTACAACAAACAATTACCTGAAAAATATTCTTTGTTCAGTAAATTGTTAAGCAACAGCAAATATTTTGGGAGCATATTCTGTTCATCATGCTCTGCTAGAGAAGGTTGATGCAATAACAAAAAACCACACGAAACCCACACCAAGAAAGTCATCCATAAAAAATTGGAAATGTTGTAACCACAGCATCTGATTTGACACCTGTCGGTAGCCCACTCTTTTTACTCATCATCATTCAAATACTTAACCACCCACCTTGGCCTTTTCACAATATTACCAAAATTGACCAATTCTTTTTACCTTTTGTACTATAAGGCAAAATACTTTATCGCTACCCGATTAGCATCTCTTTCAAAAGATTCCAAAAATGAGCCGGTACTGATAATCTTATCCATACAATTTACCAACAAATCATAATCTGAGTCATGACAAATTATTTTAATTTGATTATTGATGGCTTTACTTGCTTCATCCTGCCATTGTTGGAGTGTTCTGATTTCCCCCTGCTCATCAGTTATATCAGGTAACAGTGTGTTACCCCAATCATTGAAGTTCTTTACCAATTCTCTAATCTTCCTACTTAGATCATTTGGTAAGGTTTGAAAACCTTGCAATGATTTAACTAATATATAAGTAGGTTTCAATGATTGGGTCCTGTTATTTGCATCAAACCTTGAGGCTTTAGTCATAACATCTAGATTATTTTCCCTAGGGATCCAATTTTGAATTATTGGAATCACTATCCCCTGATCCCTATCAATATTATTTATTGCTTCAAATAGCAAAGAATACAAAGAATGTATAGAGGGCAGTTTATTATCCACATTTTCATTTAAATGCTCTAAAACAAGAGTAACAATTTCTTTTTCTTTTGAAAGAAAACCCTCCTCTTTTACCCTTAGTGATTTCTATAATTGATCAATTTTCTGCATGAGTTGCCTCTTTTTTGGATCAACATAGCACTCTATTTCTTCATCAACTTGTTCTAAAGGAGGGTTAAGAGTAGGATTTTGAATGGGAGACCCTGGTGTAGAAACATTTGGAGAAGCAGGAGGCATTGACCCTGCTTTGGGAGGTGATGTGCTAGTTCCTGAAGCATTGGATGTTTCCCCAGTATGTCTATACATGAACCTTTCTACTTTAGTTTGCAGCTCAACATTCCTCTATTTCATTTTACTATATTCTTTAATTAAAATGTTATACTTCTCCATTAGGCTCTTTCTTTTAGCCTCCTCCCTTTCAACAGTCTTTTGGGCCAACTTGGCCACATTCACAGTTAAACTAGTGGCTTCGGTTGTTGTAGTCTCTGAAGCCCTCTTTATTATTAATCCTCCTTTGAAATTTGGATTAATATTAGCATTGTCTAGCTTTCTTCCTTGTGGAGCCAATGCCCAAATTGCCAAGGTCTCATATTCTTCACTGAAGGTAGAGTTTTGTAATGTTGTCTTAACTTCTTCTTCAGAATTCTGAAAAGGATTCTTGGACTTTATAATGGCATTGAAAGCCACTGCATCTGCGATGTCCCATTCAGGAAAAATCAAAACACCAGCGTGATTCACTAGTTGTCTTCCTTCTTCAGGAATGATGTTTTTGAACTCTTCCATTAGTTCAGCTTTCACTTCTTCATCATTCTCCTAATCTGACATGTCAGGCCTTACTTCTCTTCTCTCCTTGTATTTATTTTGATATTCCTCAAATTTCATCCTCCATGCCAATTGCAAGAATACAATAGTCTTTAGAAATGCATTGTCATCTAAGAACTCCTTGCAAGCTCTCCATTCTTGCATCCCCGCATTCACTCTTACCTCATTATCCAAACGTTCCGATAGAACTAATCTAATTGACCTAGAGGGGACGCCATACCAACCTGGATTGATATCTGACTGATTGATTTATATGAAGGTGCCTTCATTATTTTCTTCCCTTTTCTGTCTACTTCTTCCTCATCACTGCCAGTATCCCTTTTCCTCCTATAGATGGGCCGCCTTTCTATAGGATAATATACTGGCCTTGTTTTAATTGGCATATCACTTTGTCCTTGAATGTCTAGACTTAGCCTTAAATTTATCTTTTTGGTGTTCAAGGTGTCCATTATCTCCTTGAAATTCTGCATTAAAAAATCAATTCTCTTGTGGTATGGAGTGAATTCCATCAATGGAACATATGTCAAATCCATTTCATGCACAATATCTAGTAGCTTACTATAAGATATCCACTTTTCCTTGTTCAATTCCTGTCTATTTAAATCAAATTCATTCCTGATCAGGTCCTTGGGGAAATTGAACTCATGTGAAAATTTTCCACCTTTTATTCTTTGTTTGAAAAGAGCAAAGAAATCTTCAGGATCATGGTGTCACCTTGGACCAAATATCAAATGGTAACAACAAAGAATTTTTCAAAATGTGTCCATCCTCCCTTTGAAAATGTAAAGTCTGAGACTACTGTATAATCAGAGAATAATGTTCCCTTCCCCTTTCCAGTTAGGTTATCTTCATGAATACACCCCATCTGCCACATAACTTCTGCAAACCCTAGTCTCGATGGCACATTGTATGGCAGTATGTGAGGGGTTCCTTGAAATCCATATATTCTTAGGACGGTACTGACTGGATATGTGATAATGTCACCCCAGTTATGTAAAACCCTCAATTCTGGTTTCCTCTCCTTCAGCCTAAGGAAATCATGCACTTCCTCAGGGATCCTAGGTATATTTACCATCAATCTAGCCCTCAATCTTGCAGCAAAACAATTATCAAATTGCAGATAACTAGTGCTTTCCTTATTACATGAAAAATCTACAACCCATATATGTATTGGCAGTCTTTGTCCATTAACTAATTGTCTTAAGTTCATCTTCTCAGCAAAGAAAACAACATTCCTAAACAAGAACATATGCATCAACATGGAATACCAAAAGAATTGAGTACCAGTATCACCATTCTGCAGCTTCGACAGTCCTTCATGTATCCTCTCCACCAAAAAAGAAGCAAATTCATATGTTACAGAGAAGTTAGGGTGTTGTATTTGCACCCCCATGAACATGTATGCAGTCGACATTACTGCACCAAGGCTAAAACCCAAAATCTGACATAGTGAATAGAAAGTAGCTAGGAAAGGCTTTTCAAAACAATTCAATCTGAACGATTCCTAGTCACTAAGGCTGATGTGAAATTGTGAGTGCCCTACCTTAACTAGATGAGGTGGAAGCAGCTTAACCCTAAAAAGAGATTTTAATTTTGTATACTCCTGCTTCATTTCTTCAAGATTAATAGGAACCAAGTCATCACTTGGCTCACTCAAATCAAAATTCTATTGGATAACATCTCTATTAATTTCTAATAGAACCCCTCCATTAATATCTTTGATTACCCGTTTGATAGGGTCATATCTTTTGGCCATTGCTCTAAGTAAGTCTACATCAGGGAACACATTTGGAACAACTAGCTTTCCCATGTTGTACATCCATCCATTTGAAAAAGGATGAGGAAAATTCCTCTGTCCATACCATAATCTAAACATTTCTAAGCTTGTGAGTGGAACCCTAGCATCAACAATGTTGGAATTATTACACACCAACCACTCCCCTAGGATTTTCCCTCGCATCAACACCAAACCTCTCCTTCTCTCATTTGTTGATAATAGAAATTGATCTAGGAAATCATCATACAAGTTTCTTTTCAAATACTCAATGTGGCTAGAGTGCTGCTTGGTTGGCGCCATTTTAGACAAACTAGGGTCTCACTACAATGTTACACTTCAAGTGGCTATGACTAAGCAGAGATAGTAAATTACAGAGTAAAAATACCGCAATTCCTCACAATTTATGATTAAACAATAGCCCTAACAAAACATTTTAATGAACTTAGTGACAAGCATAACAGAGCCCCCTTCCCAAATTTAGGTGCAGAATGACTGGGAAACAGAGAAAATTAACTCACAGTTTTTTTTGCACAAACTCCAATTTCTAGCTGCAGCTGCTCACAATTTCAGCTTTGGCTCTAAAACTGTTTTCATGAAATACTTGGATGCTTTGTGATACAAATGAGACGAGTAAATTAATTTTATGTCAATCAAATCTTGCCAGTAGATGTCTCATCCGCCATTAAATCCACTCGTGCGCTACACAAAGGGATCCAACCATAATTTAATACATATTTAAATTTGAGCCATTGATCCTTCAGTTTGATCAAATCATCGACGACCATCTTCAAAATAGGCTGAGGAAGGAATGCCACATGGCGGTTGCCCGCGATATCGCAGTCCTTTGATTTACCACCACAGGATGGTGGGCACCATCGATCTTTTTACCATAAATCTTGCTCCTTCAAAAATGGTCACCATCCTTTCCTTTAACTGTCGAGCAAATTTTTCCTTAAAATCATAACATCTGCGTTGAAATAAAACACATGCATCTTATAAGCGCATTAGTAATTTTCCCCCTAATACATTTAAAACCAGCGAACGCTTTCTTCACTCCTTAGGCTTCATTGGATGAGACATGTGGCAGGCACCCGCGACATCACAATCCCAAAATTCCTTGTTCCTTTAACACAATCGCCAGCCATGTCGTTAACCTTCGAGAATCTTTTCCAGCGAGACTATAACATATCCGTTGATTTAGAACATCTGTGTGTGGAGAACACTTCCTTCAAGAAGATTTTCCAGCGAGATTATAACATATCTGTCGATTTAGAACATCTGCATGTGGAGAACACTTTAGTAATCTGCCCCTTAATACATTTAAAGTCAGCTAGTGTTTCCTTTACTCTTTAGGCTTCATCTGATGAGACATGTGGTGCTTGCCCTTGATTTCACAATCAACCCAAGCACCATTATGGGATGGCGGGGAAAGGCTCAGATCAAATGGTAGTTGGTTAGCGATAGCTCAAATTTGATCCCCCAGATAGGACACGTGGTGCCCGCCCGTGATTTTGTGATCCTTCAATTCCCGATCACGGGATGGCGGGCACCATTGATATATGTAGGAAATAGATCAACGGAAGCACTAAATCAACCCTTGCAAAATAAAAGATTCATTAAAAGGAGAAGCGGGCATTACTAGGCAGATGACAAATTAAAAAATTATATTTATAGAAGAAAAAAAATAGATTTACAATTTGTTTTATAATTTCACTTTTAACTTTAAATGTATGTTCATTCATCAAGTTGTATTTTTTTTTACAAACACATTTTTATTTTAGATGTTTGTTTATAAAATATAAAGATGCATTAAAAATATATTAGAAATATTTTTCTTTATATTATATAGCATTGATAACATTAAATTAACATAGAATAATTTCACAATATCACTTAACCAATCAAGAAAAATTTAATCATTACTATGCAACATTATTCTCACATCAAACTTTCAAATAAACATTGAAAACAAATTTATTTTTTATATTATAAATTTCATAACTTAAACCTTTTATACACAATATCAAGTTAATTATAAAAAACACATAAAATTATTTATAAGCAACTTAAATTTTTTAACAATTTAATAAAATATAGTTTAATATAATTAAGAAAAATGAAATAAGAATTATAGATAAATTTATGAAATATTGAATTACTTATCAAGAAAAAATCAATGATAAATTTACTAATTATAGATAAATTTACTTACCAATCTATTTTAACCATCAAGATAAAATTAATCATTAGTGATTGCAACATTATTGGCACATCTTTTAAACTGACAAATAAATATTGAAAACACATTTATTTTTTATATTATAACATTCATAACTTAAACCTTTTTATTGAATGAATTTATAGAAGATTACTTTTATTAAAGTGATAGAATCTAATCCCAATACTAACATTAATTATAAGTCTAACCATAACCCCAACCCTAAAACTAACACTAATTAACTTCAAACCTAACTCTAATTTTATATCCAACCATAAACATAACTATGATTCTAAAACTAACATTAATGAAACCCTAATTGAACCATAACCCTAACCCTAATACTAACCCTTGCCCCAATTGAACCCTAACACTAACCCCAAGCTCTATCATAGAACCTTAATCTTTACCCCCAACCCTAAAGCCTTTCATTAAATACTAACCGTGCAATGTGTAGGTGTTCCAAATTTGAAGATATGGGAGAAGATCTCGATCGTACCCCGCCAACTCGTAGACCTAAGGTGTCGTCCTGTTATTTGGCTCGAGGTCAGCAAAAGGAAGATTTATGTCTTGTATGGAATGTGGGGCCCAATCTCCACTATTGAGCTCATAACCTGTGGTTTTAGATGGACAACCAAGATCAAAAGCTAATGTAAATCTCCGATGTTCCCTGCTAGCTCGCACACGAAAGATGAAGGTTGGTGAAGCATTAATGAATTATTCCTTACTTGTGTAGTAACGTCGATCTCAATGTGTGTGAAGATGTTTTTGTTGGTGATCTTTGGATTCTCATCCAGCTCTAGTTAAACAGTGACAGTACATGCGCCACCAAATTGCCATGTTTGCACATGCATATTTACTAGGCATTGATGAAGGTTGCCATTACCTCACACAATAAATACAAGAGGAATTAACTACTAATAGTGTCATTCTTGTAGTAGTTAGAGTGATTTGTGGGCTGAGTCTAATCAAGTTTGAGTGCTTGTCTGAGAAGAGAAAATGAGGAAGTTAGTAAGGAGGTTTATTCGTTTGAGCTCACAAAAGCTTGGTCCTACTATGCAGGAAGGTGCTTTGGTTGAGCAGCAACGTCCTAGAATTGCAACCTTCTACTGCTTTGGTTGTAGTAGAAGGTTGCAATTGCAGGTCATTGCTACTCAACTGGTAGATGACAAAGGCAAGCAATCTGTGTGCTCTGGATGCAGCCAACACTCACCCATTGACCTTGTAGTAGAAGGTTGCAATTGCAGGACATTGCTACTCAACTGGTAGATGACAAAGGCAAGCAATCTGTGTGCTCTGGATGCAGCCAACACTCACCCATTGACCTTATGAGCAACACTTCTGACAATGTAACCGAGACCGAGTTGGACTACTGTCACTATTTAAGTCACTTCAATCACAGTCTACCCTCTGATGAGGAAATGATATGTGTGGTCAGAGCAACTGTTAAAACCCCAAGCGGATGAACTAGAACCATATTGGGCAAGGACAAGAAAGAAGAGGAGGCTGAGGGTCTACTGTATTGGGCAACAACTAGAATCGGGCATGTATGCCGGGGTCTGAGTGTTGGTAAGGGCAAGGTGGTGGGTAAACAAGAAGTTGTTGTGGTGTGCCTTCGTGGAAATTTGGTTTCCTGGTTTTTTTGGCCTAGTGACAAGGGGATTTTGATGACAATTTATGGTCTCATATTCTTTTACGCTACCCGAGTCCATGCACTATATGCTACCCCAGTCCATGCACTATATACGTTTTGCAGATTCAACATGTGGGAAGTTTTGTAATGAAAGTCAAATGCAATGGAGATTTTTTTCAAATAAAAATTTGTGGTGAAATTGCATTTGAGTCTGAAGCTTGTTGCTCTCTTGTCATATAAAGGGGAATTCAAGGCTCATTTGTAGGGAGAGAATTGATGAAAGCTCTAGCTAGGTTTTGAGTTGAATATATGGGTAGAAAGATAGTTTTGAGTTGAATATATGGGTAGAAAGATATCTGTCCTCTGATGAGGAAGTGATATCTTTGGTGCCATTGGTTGTTAAAACCCCAAGTAGACATAATAGAATAGATAGACTATTTTGAGTTTTGGATGAATATATGCAAATTATCTTAAATTGTATGCAGATATGACTTATAAACATGAATAAATGTATAATTCTAATATCTTTTCTCTCCTTATGTGGATTTGAGTGAGTTTTGAATGAAATGTTAATGATGTTGTCATTCTTCTTTTGAGAATTTGTTCAATTGTGTGTCTATGTTTTGGGTAGAATTCAATTTTAAAATTTTGAGGTCTCATATTTATATGTGTGAGATTGATCTAATATTCCAGAAAATGAATGTTAAAATATCATGAAAAAAATGGGCATAGAATGAATGTAGAAGTAAAATTATATTTGCATATATTCATAAAATAAGATCTAATAAACAAAAAATATACGCAATTAAAAATAAATGAAAAATAATTCAACCCAAATTTAGATTAGAGAGATAATTAGATTATATGATAACTTTAAGGCTAGGGTTAGGGTTTGATTAGGATTATTGTTCGCTTAGGGTTATGATTAGAGTTATGAATCTACAATTAGGGTTCAATTAATGTTCACTTAGGGTTTCTTTCTTGGGAGAAGTTTATTGAATGGTATGTATCGAGTAAAAATTAATATGTCAAGAATTAATTTTAGATAATACTACATGTGGTTTTTCATATGGTACAAATTGTAGATTAAAAATTGATAATAGATTTCCTTCTTATTCTGGTAATTGTAAGCTACCATAATATATGGCCTTAAAATCCTATTCATATTTTGAGCTTTTCTAAACTATACAACACGACATCCAACAAATAAATTTGTTATGCATTTTTTCCAAGCACAAATCTTTAGAATTCTTAATGTGTTACTTAGATTTATTCTTTATTGCATTAAATAAATACACACTAATATATATATTATGGATTTTAGGGAAAATATTAAAATATTTATATATATAGAAAAATTTAAATGCAAGGGATTCAAGTACATACCTTTGCTTTTGTAAATGTTGATGAAGATACAAATCTTGATGAAGTGCCAAATTTGATGACATGATATAAAAAAGTGGAATATCTTTGCTCTATGTGGCACTTGAAATTTTGTACAAAACTATAACTAACTCTACGTCAAATTTGTGACGTTGGACCTATTTTGCATCAATAAATATGAGCTTTGACACATGCCTCCTAATCTACCATACAATATGTACTTAAATGCTCAAAATAGTTGGGAGTAGTGTTGAGATTGGTGGATCTTTGGGAAGATCCAATGCTTCACCTTTGTATCTCTCCCTATAGATAGAGGTAGACATGAATATAGAATGAGAGAGGAAAAGGGATAAAAATAGATAGAGATATAGAGAGAGATAGAGGGAGAAATAAATATATAGAGATAGGGAGATATATATA
>VDFB02239708.1:0-13323 GCA_007258455.2 Sequoia sempervirens | reverse complement strand
TTTAATATTTTAATAATTTATTTCCACTACTCAGAGATTTAAATGACCTTGGACAAAATAAAGTTTGCCAGAAATGTTTCGGAAGAAAATAAATTACGCCAGGCAGAGATAAAATCCGATGGGCAAAGTTAAAATTCGCCATGAATTTTAAAACTTGGAAGGGTCGAATTTAATTTAATATTTAATGTCTTCTTTCAAAAATTCAAAAAAATCAAAGATAAACATTTAAGCCAAAAATCGAATTTTTGAAGATCAATGAGATTTCCCTGGATAAGCTTGAACGGATTCTTTTCGAAAAATAAAGGGAAACTTGCCTGTTTAAACAAAAGAAAACAAATCGAGATCGAGAGAGAAGATGGCAGTTGCTAAAATAAATCAAGCTCTTTAGCATTATAATGAGTTTCAGCAACTCATTTTTTCACACAGCTGAAGAGAAATTTAATCTCTCTTGGAATTCTCAGGCAGTTGATTGTTCAGTAGGCAAGATCGAATTTTTCCAGAGGGTGAAGTAATGTTATGCTGAGGAAGAATTTTCGCGGGAAAGGAAAAGATTTATTTTGAATTCTTCTGTGCAAGAGGGGCGCACTTCATTAATTGCTTTTTGGAGTAAATTATCAGAATTTAAATCTGATTTGCAGCCAGCAGTTCTTCATTGAGGTTTGATGTTCAATCAAATAAGTCGCCATTCTTCTTCTGTCTTTTCATCTTGGCAAAAGTTCTGGCCAAAATTTTAACTTCGTCCATTTACTTTTAGCTTGCTTTTTTCGCAGCAATTTAATTATTTAACTAAGCTGAAAGTAAATTTTCGAGTCCAAGGCATGAGAATAAATTATTTGAAAAAGTCTTTGTATTAATGTTAATCTTTTGGAGTGCAGGTTGACGACCACAACAGGCGAACCATCAAAGAAGGCGAAAATGAAGTTCGCCAGCAAAGGTGCTCAGCGGGAAACTAAGATCAATTCAAAATGGAAGAATGTCGTAGACACCGATCTCAGACATGTCAACTTTGATGAGTTTAAGAAAAGAATGTATGGACATAATGGACTTCCCACACCGATGGCCAGACGGATAGTAAGAAATGGAATATTTCAGGCAGCTGGATTCCCACCGGTAATGGATTGTGCAGAATTGATGGTGGAGTGTGCTATCCACTATGATGCTCAGAAGAGGCAGATCATCGCACCTGATGGAAGAATCTTGGCACACTTAGGTGAGGTGGCAATCCAGGAAACCTTTGGCATCCCAGAACATTCACGGACGGTCTATAAGACCAAGGAAGAAGCCAAGAGGTTATATGACAGCAAACCAGATTTGTGCGCCACAATCGTTAACAAGGCATGGATGGACAAGCCTAAGCCATCAATAAAGAAGATGCCCAAGAGACCCCGCCGGACATATTTCAAAGAAGATTTTGGAGACATCATCTTGATGCTGAACAAAGTAGCCGGCAAACCGCAGGGCGCCTTTTTCGAGAGCTGGATGTACTATTTCATAGACGAGATCACTTCTGGCGTCAAAATGTTCAACTGGTCACGGATGATAAGTGACAACCTCCACGAGCAATTGATCAACCTCGAAGAGACTAAGTCTTTTCACATGAGCTCGTATATTGTCTACTTGTTGGCCAGATCATATAAGTATCCAGGACTAATTTGCAAGGGCAAAGTTGGCAACGGGGAGAACGAACTCAGGCCTTACGACTGCTACCCACAACTCCAGTTGAAGGAGAAATCTCATTTCAGAAGGGTGCATGATGCCTTCCTAATGCATATTACCAGAAAACTTCAAGGAGGAGTGCATCAAAGGCTGAGTCATGAGGCGAAAAGTCTAATCAGTAAATACGGATCTTGGTTCATCCAGTTCCCGAAATTCACATATGTCAGGATCCAGGGATTTACTGGAAATCCCTATAAATTGCCCATTTATCCGACTAATCGGATGATTTTGCTCGAGGTCCTAAGACAGTTAGAGGAATATCAGAACATCCAGAGGCCAACCAAGAAGGCATCTGTCACATTCCCATTTTTCATCGGGAATATGTTGGAGTATTGTCCATCAGCACAGGTAGTTGAGAGTGCAAGGTTGGAGATCCAGTGGTATCCATTTACGGCCTACAAGTCCAGGGTCAACTTTGACCCACATCATAATATTCGGACAGTAGAGGGGAGAAGGTACAAGCACAGAGTGGAGTTGGAAGACTTCTGGGCAAATGCTGTTGATGAATATGAAGTCAGAAGAAGATTATGGTCTAGAATGCTAGTTGACTTCATGAGGGAAATTGAGTTCTGCCCGGTGCCTGACCAGTTACAAGATGATGGGAACTACATCCAGTCGCGCTTCGAGGAGAGTCGACCTCTTCCTCCCGTGAAGTGGTCAGAACCTGAGCATGCAGACTTAGCAACGTTAATGAGGCCAGTAGTCAAGTACTCTCAGTGGTGGGTTGACCATCATGCCCAAGAAATGAGACAAAGAAGAATAACGCTCACATATGATCTACTGAGCGAGTCAGAATCGTATTCTTCTAATGCCGGTGCATCCCATCAGGATTTGGTTGGGATTGGAGAGAAAAGGAAGGAAATAGTCCCAAGTACAGAGCCAGCTTCCAAAAGACATAAGGGAGAACCATCTCGTTCAGCAGCATCTCGAAACATTGACGAGCTGGTGGCTACCATAGATGAGTCCTTGGTGGAAATACTTGTACCTCCTGCAGTTCAGGAAGAGAACGATGAACCTATTCAGCTGGATGATGAGGAGCCTTCGTCACCTATGGGCACGGAAATCTTAGGTTCAGACAATGAGATAGAAGTCCGAAATAATGACTTCGAGGAGGGGATGATTTCCGCCTCAGAGAGGTTGTGGATGTTCCAAATGAAGAAGAGGTTCAGGTAGAAGATGGAATTGAGCAGCCGACCATTCCAGATTGGCTGATAGAGAGGATGAAGATCCAGGAACCTGCAAAAGCTCAAGAGGAGGATGATATTGCCGATTTCTTGGCAAGGTTGGAGCAAGTTGCAATCAAGAAGCCTGCCAAGAAATTCTCTACCATTCAAAGGGACGAGAGAGGCAACCGTTCCGCACACATTGCAGTACCCACGGTGGACAAGCCACAAGACGAGATTACTCTTCAAGAATATGCCATAACCACTGTAGATCTTGGCCCAACCTCAAAAGGTCAAGAAGTGGAGGAATTAGATAATTCCGTCTCGACCATCAAAGCAAGATTGGAAAAAGAAGTGGCTAAGAAGAAAGAGTATAAGAAGGAGGTTGAACGCCTTAAGGAGTACATACAGCATTTGACCCAGCCACTTGATCAGGGTAATGCGGTAGCTCCTCCTCTCCTCAATTCATCACATGAGGTGACCAAGGATGTAGAGCACGGAATGGTAACAGCCAAGGAGGCTCAAGACTGGATGGCGAGCGAGGGCACGGAGGCGGCCTCGTTCATGGAGAAACTAGCACTTGCTTATGGGCAAACCTCATATTTTCTTTCTAGACTTATTGATATGGCGGAAACATGGGAATGTATTCCGGATATGCAGGAGAGGCTTATTCCATGCCTCAGGCTATTGAAGGGCACTCCAAGAGAGGAGTTGGTTGACAAAAGGGTAATTGCTGCAGGGGCAGCATATGATTTCCATCACTGGTTTTGGGCAGTAACTATACGTAGAGAAGTTTTGGAGAGGGCGAAAGTGGATGGACTTAGAATTGAGGAGCAGGTAAAGGAAATTCGGGAGAAAATTCATATGACAGCTGCAGAAGTGTTTGATCAAGAGATTGTCTGAGAAAAGGACATGCAGCTGGAGGAGCTGAAACGAAAGGTTCAGGAGGTTTTCTACTCGGCTACTGGACCACTTCTAAGACAGGATTTTCCGAGAGTAGCAAGCCTTTCAACCATCCGGAATGATTTTGGGAAGCAGGAAGCGGATTGGGCAAATACCTTTTCCAAATGTGCAGAGAACTTGGATGAACTTGAATTCCGGATCAGCATGCTACCACCCGTCACGATGGAGGAGGTCATTGCAGTAGTGTCCAGGTTCGTCGAATGCAATGATGCTTAGAAGGATAAGGACGCCTCTCCTTGATAATAGCTTCAACTGCCTCTTTACTGATAGTTTACTGATTGATGACTCATGTTATTTTGGGCAACCCTAATTAGGGTTGAGTTGTAATAATCTTGGCCGTTGATATTGTTTTAATCTCGGCCCTTCATTTCATTTTTGAAACTCTATATAAACTGATGATCTCTCACTTTCATTTGTGTGGAGACAGTATATGAGATTGTTGCATTGAGACTTTCGAATAATAAAAGCTCTTATGCATGATTTGCTTTGAATAACTTTTATTGTCAAATAGTAAGCGAGGTTGCATATCTTCTTCAGCCATAGATGAAAGTTAGAACTAAGTTAAATAGAATTTGCTTTGAAAGTTGGTTAAGTGAATGAGAGATTGATAGTATTGATTCAATGGTGAAGTATTGCTCATACTTTCTTCGAATGGATGATTTGCATTTGATGCGTAAAGTTAGCCTGAGCTTCTAATTGTGGACGCCTAACTTTGGTCTCATTCGAGACTTGAAAATTATTATCACACCCCTTGAAGATTGCACCCACTTTGCGTATGTTGTCCTGCAGGAGGCGAAACAAAGTGCGGTTATTTCCTTTCGCCTAAATCTTTACTGTCTCTCAAATTCCTAGGCATAGAATAGATTCTTTGAACCCTTATCTTTTTGCCATTTTTTTTGAGATCCAAATTGAAGTCTTAATTGAAGAGAGCCTTTAATGATAAATCCGCCTAAGTCCCAAACTTGTGAAAAGTTCTTTAACGTAAGTCCCCTTGTTTATTACCAGCAAATCACAACGCCCATTGAGCTTATCCACACGTCAAGACCTGACTAAAGAAACCTTGGAATCGCCAATATGATCTTCTCGCAATCTTAGCATACGCGATGGTTTTTCAAGAGAGGATAGAGTGTCTCTAGACATTTTATTGTGTGTTGATTGGATGATAAAGCGTGCACCAACGGTGCCCAAACTTTTGAGGGCATAAAATTCATTGTTTGGCAAAATCTCTTCCAGAAGACCCCTCCTTATTCTTTGTCAGCTTCGCGATGAGCATAACCGCTAGTCGATCCGACGCCCAGAGCTCCAGATTCAACGAGATCGTCTGTAGAAGAGTAGCTAATGAAGAAATTTGAAGATAAAAAATGGCTAACTCTGGACAAAATGGGCACCTAGAAGGGAAAAAGAGCCCATGATTTGGGAGGTTGGGAAATAAATGATTTTGCGAGAGGTGCCTCGGAGAACATCTTTCTCGAAGAATCGATCAAGCTTCCGTGAGTGAAACGCCGGCTACTTTGTCGGATCAATCTTCCAACGAAATCGAAGCGAGAAGTAGCATGTCAAAATGGTGAAAAGTTGAAAATATCAAAAAATAAACTAACACTGGAGGAAGTGGGCACCCCAGGTGAAGAAGGGCACCCAAATTTTCATGCCTTAGAGAAATTTTTGAGATTTTCAAAAAGTTTCAAAATTACCAAGTGAAGGATGGCATCCAAGTTCAATGAAGCTGAGTTTTAGGGTTTTGGAAATAAAAGCAAAGAAAGCAAAACCTAATCCAAAGCCCTAAAGTCTATTTAACATCATTCTTTCATGTATTTTTCATTATTTTTGTAGGTAGCATCCAAAGGAGAAAGTTGGAGCAGCAAGTTTGAAGAATTTTTGTGATTCAAGAATCCATCTTTGCTGGTTTTGCATCAGATTTTTCAAATCAGCAAGCATAAACCCTTGCTTTTTCAAGCTTTTTCATCCAGAAGATCGAATTTTTCAAGCAAAAGGCCAAGGCATTCCATTTTTCAATCATCTGGGTCTTTTTGCCTCAATCTTCTGAAGAATTTTTCAAGAACTTCATCAAGTTGCAGCAGGTGCTTTTATTTTGCATGTTAGTAAAAACCTTAGTGCATTCAAATTTCAACCATCTGGGGCCTTTCCAATCAGTCTTCTGAAGAAAACCCATATCACAGTTTTTTTTCAAGAAAATTTCAAATCCTAGGGTTGGCTGCTTTTTTTTTTTTCTTCTTTTTAATCAAAACTCAGTATTTTTCAAATCTAATCAACTAGGTCCATTTCTAATCATATTCTGAACAAAACCCAGGTGCCAGCTTTTTCCGAGGAAAATTGAAGAAATTAGGGTTTGTTGCTTTTTCAGGCGAAATTCAAAATTTTCAAAAACGAACGATCTGGGTTGTCTTGTAACGAATTTCTAAACAAAACCCATATCTCAAAAAATTTCAAAAATTTGTCCGGTTGAACACAAAAATCAGCATTCTAAAATAGAAGTTGCTTTCCGAACTTGTCGGAATCAAGCGAGTTCTGATCATTCTTCAAATTTTCGAAGTAAGAATTTTTTGCTCCCAAATGTTTTCAAGGCTGGGTCAGCTCTCTATCGCGATTACATCAAAATAGGCTGAAGGGAAGACTTGCATCATATCAAGCCCGTTGTTGATCTACGTATTACGCTTGGAGGCGAGGCAACTTACTTCTTAATCAGAGGGCACGGGACATTACGGACTCCTCTGCTTCGGCGTCGAAATCCCTATATCAGTTCGAGAGTCTTGGTTGTAAATGCGGCTTGCATTAAGCATTACAACCCGGCTACTAGGGAGATCCAGTCAGCAGATGGCAGATTGATTTGCAGTCTAAAGCCTGATATGATCGAGAAGTGTTTTTCCATTCCCTCGTGGCCTAAAAGCGTTACTCTCTCAAAGGGTGAATGTGAAAGGATATGGAATATGCATAAAGATAAATATAGTAAGAAGATTGCATAGAGGTGGATGAAAGAAAAACACAAGACCTTGCCAAAGAACGTTGGGCGAGGAGAGTTTAAGGACGAGATTGCCATCATCATCACTTTGCTCAATAGGGTCACTGGCTCAGAAGATGCCACCAAGTTCCAACCTTGGATGTTTTACGCCATTCCCCACATCATGAAGAAAACTGAATTCTATGATTGGCCTACTTTGATTAGTGACTGCCTACATCAGCAAATAACAGAATACTTCCAGTTTCATGTATTCCACATGGTGTCGTACCTAGTCTACCTGGTGGCCTATCAAGGCCAATTCAGAGGGTTGAACATTGAGGGATCATTGAGTGTACAACACATATATAACTACTATCCCCAGTTGGAGTTCACGAAGTCGTTGCACCACTACAGGAGAGTGAACGAGGCTTTTTCTAATGTACCTTGTGTGGGACACGGACAATGAGTTACGAAATACTGTTAAGTATATCTTCATTTGCGGGGCAGCGATGGCGAGAATAGGCGGATTGGTTTATAGATTTCCCACTTTCACCTATCTCAGGGTCTATGGCTATTCAGGTGCCTCGCTCATGTTACCAAGGTACCCATCGGACGAGGTCGTCTTCATGGAATTCTTAAGGCAGGCCCACGATGTTCATACAGTCCTGAGAAATAGAAGGAGACCCTCTCTTCAATTTCCATTAGGGTTGGGTATATACACATGTAGGTGGAGTCCTTGAGATCTTTGAAGATATTCTTGGCGATGCTTTTCTTTGTTGATAATAGATGCACCGAACTGGGACACCATTTCAAACTTCTTAGCGGATGTGATCGAGCTTTAAAGCAACTTTCTTCTAGAAGCTTTCTTTCTATTCTTGGAATGATCCTTATCCATTCTTTGAGAAGAGAAAGAAGAAAAGATGTAATAGTTGGTGTTTCCCGCTTTTTCTGCTTTCTAGGGTTTTTAGATGTTATCTTCTTTCTAGATTTAGTAATAAAGCTTGCTTGCTGAGCAAGCCCTAGATTGTGAAAGCGAGGAGATTTTAGGGTTCCCTACTCCTCTGCTTGTCTATAAATAAGAGCCTTTGCTCATTAGTTTCTTTTAACTGTGCTAGTGATAACAAAACGCTGAGCCTATTGTGCCTTCTATTTGTTATTTGAGTATTGTTCAATTGTGTTGTGATAGAAAATTGTTGAGCCTCTTTAGCGAACAAGGAGTTAGTGTGATTGCTGTTTCTAGTGTGTAAAGAACAAGATTGCAAGCCTCCTTAGCTGCAATTTCTTGTTCCAGGCATGTTAGAAGTGAGTTATGTTCCAGAGATTTGAGTAATAAAATCATGAGCCTCCTTTGCCTTGGTCCAAAATCTCAGATTTCCATTATTTATGTTCTGCTTTTATGATCTTGATTTCAACTTACAGTGAAGTGTGTAGGTGTTTGTTGAGAGAGAGGTTATTAAAGTATTTTGTCAGAAAATCTACCTTTGTTCATTTCTAGTTTCTCTTGCTCTGCTATTACTTGAGAAGTTAGAAACGTCTTTAGTTTAAGTTAGTCGTAGTTGAAGGTCTTAAAACAGAAAATCTCAGCTGCTGCGTTTGTGTTTAATAAACCTTGTGCTCTAAGCTGATCAAAAGATAGGCAACTTAGTTTAGTTTACTTTCTTTCAAACACCATCAGCAAGAGGGAACTTCCCCTCCTAATTTGAAGAGCAGTTTATCTGTGCATAGTACAATACGTTTCAAATCATACGAGAGGTCTTGAATTTAAGCGCCAACATCTCTAAACAAAATGAGCAGCCTTTCTACACATGGGATCTGGGTGTGTTGGCACCTGAGTATGACAAAGATCCACATTGGGATGAATTTCTTTTTGATTGTAATGATGTCCTTACTTCATCTTGAGAGCCATGCATAGAGGATGGCATCGATATTGATGTTTTCAATCTTGAAGAGGAATCTGTTTTCACATTGCAGGTAGCTGATTTTGAACAAAGACCTTGTAGCCTGGTTGATTTGGGTTTACAATCTTCTTTTGAGGATGATCAGGGAGAATCACAAGTAATTTGGGACAGCCATGGAGACTTTGATAACAGGTATAATAGTTCTGATTTTCACATGCAACATAACAACAGTTCGTTACCCATGTTTGATCATGATTGGAAGGGACAATTCTTGGTATCCGCTGAAAATGAGGTGCACATTTTATCTAGTGTGGACAACAAACATATGCATGTGGAAAAATTAATTCAAAATGCATCAATGGGACAAAGTAAGCTTAATCTCTCATTTTCTGATTTACATACATTGAAGAGCTCTATGGAAGAATTCAAAACTACTTACTTACACATGATGCATGATAGAGATATAGCCACCAAGTTTGCAGATGAAACTTTGTCAATGTCTAAGCAGTTGAGGGAAGAGGTTAGTGAGCTCACCATCAAGCTTAATTCCACAAAGCTTGCTTTGGAAAATGTCCAAGTGGCACTTCTTAAGGCTAATGAGCAGCTCTATGAGGCTCAAAGGTTTAGGGAGAAAGAGAATAGAGAAAAGGCAAAGGAGATCAAACAGGTAATGATGGAGCTTGATTTCATCCAAGAGGAGTATGATCTTGCACATTGTTCAAAAAAATAAAAAAATAGGAGTTTGGATCACAAAAGGATTGGTTTGATTTGGGAGTTGGGGATAATCTTTGGTTTATTGATAATCCTTTGTTTGACGTAGATGTTGATATGTCATATGACAATCCACTTTGTGAGTTGGATGATGGGATTACTCCTAGTTGTATGAGTTTAGGACAGGTGTACCTATCATGAGGTGTTGTCTTATGATTGTAGTGGGTCAACTTCCAGTATTAGTACCGCTGCCCATTTTTTGATCAACTTGCATATGACTTCGGATTCAGAACCGCAAATGAGTTGGATGGTTTCTTCAGTTCAGCAATTGAGTAGTTCATGGTTGAGCTTGGATGGCAGTGATGATTTGATCCTAGGAGATGATTTTGTTGCTACCTCCATACTCATCTCTCCTATGTATTCAGTAGGATTTCGGTTTGATTATTGCTGCCCTTAGCTTCCTGCATTAGTCTTGATGACATATTTTGATGAGCAAATTGACTTTGAGTTTGGGTAGGCTTTGAGGCAGCTGGCTATGAGTATCTTGTTGAAAACAATTTACCCATTTATTGTTTCCACTTGGGTGAGAGACACTCACTGCAGTTACGTCATGGAGTGGATATGCATTATTTCAGATGATGTCATGTTGATTGTAGTGGTTTGGGTGTGTTGGAGTGTTCTGGACCATTCTTTTGACACTTGGAGGTTGAGTGTTGATGTTATGATTTTGGTTTGCAATAGCAAGGAATTCCTTGGTTGGCTGGTTTCAAAGAAGTGATTTTCTTGCTTCATGCTTGGGGCATCATGTGGTGTGATGCTAGGGTTTATTTCTTATGGTTGAGCAAAGTGATTTTTACGTTGCCCAAGATTGTGATTGGCAGTGAATTTATTGATGCAATCTTCTCTGAGTTGCCTTGGCAGGATATATTTCATGACATTGATTTCAGTCCTTTCAGGTTTTTTAGTATGGGCTTTGATGATTTTTACTCTTTGGAGGTCTAGGATAAGAGAGTGCAGTTTGGGAAAATGGGTTTGACAGTTATGATTAGTGTGGCGCATCGTCAGCATGGTCGTTCCTTTTTGAGACTCACTTGGAACCCGAGAATCACACTATGTTGTAGTTTAGCTACCGTTTGGGATGAGAGAGCTAGTGTTAACCTTCTAGAGTTTACTCCTGTGGCACAATAGTTGGGTTCTCTCGAGGGGCATTCTTTTGAGGAGTTGATGGTGTCTATGCAGTATTTGATTACTCTTATTGCAGGAGGGTTTTAGGAGGTCTCTTGTGTTGGTACCCTGCAGGACAGTGTTGTGAGCAGATGGTGCTACAAATCTCCTAGGTTGACTTGGGACCATGGGATCATTTGTAATGTTCCCAAAAAATAATTAATTAAAGTCATCCTTTTGAAATAATATTAATTTTTGGACAACTTAAATTAATTAAGTCACTTTATCAAAATTTTGGGGACATTACATCATTGTTGGATTCAGTGTTGATTAGATTGTTGGTTGTAGGATTGTTCCGACATTGCTTGAGGACAAGCAATCTTTGGGAAGAGCGGACTGTAATGTCCCCATTTTTGATGTCCTTTGGGCTAATGTGGTTCTGACTCACTACTTTTAGTAAGTACTAAATTTAGCAACTGGTCTGGGTGGCAATGTAGTGTAGGGTTTCCTATTTGGGTAGTATGTGGGAGTTTTCCGATGAGCTTTAATGTTTTGGCCAATTTGATATTTGGTGAGCACTTACTATTTTTAGTAGTTGCTATTGATAGTGAGTCTATTTTGGGAAACTTGTCCCAGACTCATAGTGTCCTTAGTAGTGTTTTTCTATGGTGGCGTTGGAAAGCCTAAGGTGGGATTATTTAATATTCACTTTCTATAAGTCACTTAAGTTATTTTAATAAAATAACTTTACAACTTAAGTGAGGGGGTAGGTGGTTATTGAAAAGTACCTTGGTGCCTAATGAGATAACTTAACACTGTTTTAGAAGGTTGAATAAGGTAAAATAGTTTCCTTTTGAGCATGATGCCCCTTTGAGGATTATTTGATTATATTTTAAAGTATAAAACAAAAATATTGAAAGGTTTTTGGAGGGAAAATAATTCAAATTGGAGGTTTCCCTAATTTCTCCCTCCACTCCTATTTAATCTACTTTTTGGCTCTCATTTGGCTATGGTGGATTTGACAACTTAAGGAGACTGTTGGATTGTTTCTAGTTTATTGTTTGAAGCTGGTTGAGGACAAAAACCCTCATCTTTAGCGCTAATTTCAGTGGTGAGAGATCCACCCTAGATGGAGGGACTGATTCTACATCAGGGATCACCATTGCTCTCAAGAGTTCGCTCTAGGGTTCTGATATGAAGACTTATGAAGTTTTTTTGATTCGGGTATCTAGTTTAAGGTATGTTTGATTCATGGTTCCAGATTTGAAAGAGTTTGTAATTCCAGGTGGGACACCATTCTATTTCATGTTTTCAAAGATTATTATTATTGAAGAGGCTTGATGGTGATTTGGAGAAGTTGTGAGACCTAGAGAGTCTTGGACGTTGTATTGAGGCAAGGTTGTGGAGTTCTAAGGGGGACATGAGAAGATTCTGAAGGTTGAGACAGCTAGAAGGGGTTACGTAGCTGCTAAATTCTCCATTCATCATATTCTTAAATCCACATGAGGTATCTCTTTTGAGAGTGTGCATTTTGGGTGGAGACATCAAGCCGTAGGGACGTGGGATCAATTGGAGCCTAGGCGTGACATTTACAATGCTCAGAAAACACCATTCAAGTGGCTGCAATCTATATCAGACCTTGGCATGAGCCTACCAGAGCACTTGGACCCCATGCACACCTTGCATCAGGTGTGGCGAGTGTATCAGATCTGAGATGAGTTGCTGATTCAACATTTTGAGCAGTCTTTGAGCAAGATTACTCTCTTTCAGACTTTGGTGTGTACTTCCAGGTCTGAGTATCATTGATATCTGCTTAAATGTATATTGATGTTGCTAAATCAGTCTATGCCTATGGTAAATGTGAATCAGTTGTTATCTCTACTGCAAGTAGGTCTATGTTATATGGATAATGTTGGTATAGCTGTTTAGAATTTGTAAGGTGACTGCTGTAGCAGTCAGTCTGAAATACATAGTGTATCTCATGCTGCTGCTGTTCTCAGATTGTAAGGGGTTGAAAGAAAATTTATTGTAGTTAATTTCTGAGTTCTCATGTTCCTAAATCAGAACTTACTATCGCTCAGAAATAGGCCTTTGGTTCAGTATTTGTTTATAAGTAATAGATCCCTTGCATATCAGTTCTAATTGAAGTATTGAAATCTGGTTATCAAATGTGCAATGCATTTCACTTGCAAACTGTTCTGACACATGTCATGGAATGAACTGTACTTGATAAAATGGAACATATAACAAACTGAAAAAAAAACATTGAGAAAAAAGGTCAAAAGTCAAAACTCAGAACGGGGTTCGCCATTACACTAGTGGAGAGTTAGAACAATGTTTCCAGCTCACTCTAGGCAACTTACCACCCCTCAAGAATGGATTATAAGGGTTTGATAACGATTCAACAACTACAGGTCTGATACAACTCTGTGAACATTCAAAAAACTTCATATATTTTCATCTCTAAAATACGTGGAAACTCAAATTCCGTTAAAACCCAATGTGTTTCTGGAATGAAAACACCCAACCGGTTAGGATGATTCTTGCACCATCGAAACCAGTGGATATTGACGAAGGTTTTCGTCCTTAATCAACTCTTGGAAGAACTCAATGTTCATCCCGACAACATCCTATTATGTGTGCAAACTTCCATAATGCTAATAAGAGCCCGAAATCTTCTTTTATAGCTTTTTCACAGTTTTAAAAAAAAAAAAGTTTTTTGCATTTTCGCTGCTTTTAAAAAAACACTTTT
>VDFB02239705.1:0-20829 GCA_007258455.2 Sequoia sempervirens | reverse complement strand
AAGAGTGTCAGCACACAGCTCATCATGGGATATCCTTTGGGAATCTTCCTAGGCTCCAGCTCCCACTATGGGTTGTCCTGGTGGCCTCTACCGAATCCTGACACCCATGCTCACTCATGCGGAATCAAATACCTCTCATAAGGACAAGATATATGACCTTTCCATTTCAGGCCTTCCCATCTCATCCCAAGTATATACAATCCCTTGCATCCATGAGCGAGGCTCAATTATCTTAAATAGTGTGAAATACTACCTAACTTCTAAGTACATTAATTTAGTTATCACTTGATTAAACCACTTCTGAAGGTTTCCCAGTTTACCTCTTTGGGCTCTGGCCCCTAACAGAAGCCACTCTTCTACTTGAAAACATACCAACCAAAACCAATCACCAAGGGAAACCCAAGTGCATACCAATACAATAAAACCACTCCAAATCTAGGAGGAACACATAAAGAAAACTCACTCTAAACACTGGAGGCAACAAAGGTCAAAACTCTCTCCAAACACTAGAGGCAACAAAGGTCAAAACTCTCTCCAAACACTGGAGGCAACAAAGGTCAAAACTCTCTCCAAACACTAGAGGCAACAAAGTTCAAAACCCCTAAAATATCACACCCACTAAATTTATTGAGCATTTGGAGGATATTTACATTTAAAAATTTTTTAAAACAATTTAATTTCCAAGAATGATATTTCAAAATTTCAATTAAAACCAAAATCCCAAAGTTGCAAAGAATGTCTATTTTATCCCAAAATTTCCAAAAAGTGAAATATAATCCACATTTCTATTTTTATCAACATTTAACTTACATATCTAATATGATTTCCATTTTCATTATAAATTTAAATCTAAACACACAATAATGGAAAAATAACTATTTCATTTAATTTATGACCATTTGCCTAGTTAACCAATAAACTAAAAATTATTTTATTAATTAAATCAAATTAATCCATGAAATAAATAACATTTCAACCTTGAAACTAGATATGTTAAATCATCATTTTAATCATACCCACCATTTAATAGCCTTTAAAATATGAAACGAAATAGCTAACCAGGGAGGAAAGAACCAAATCAAAACCGCCAAACCCGACGACAAACTATACTAGGGTGACGACTTGGCACAGAAAACCTAGCTACTATCTCCCAATCGATTACCGTTGGTCAATGGACACGCTCAAACCTGTGAAATCAGGTGGAGTCGATGTCCTGTACCTGTCAACCTGTGAACAAAGAGCATATCGAAGATGCATATATATGATATAATAACACACACCGTGAAGGGGGAAATCTCATAATCGTAGGGCGCTCACAAGCGAGTGATACAATCCCGTCCCCTCCACCAATACACTCATCATAGACTGACAGTTCCATCATAACAAATATCTCACGCAATAACATGTTACAATAACTAATCATCCTTACACCAATTTAAAACATGTCAAATAAAGCATCAGATAAGATACATCACATCACACCAATAAACTATTGCTCTATAATTATCGATCAAATCGCACACACATGATACAACATCTCAATAACCAAAAAGCACATCAAAGTAGACAAGGACACACTGTCCAGCCAGAACGCAAAACGAAGGGGTATTACAATTATGTTGTCCGAAACTTTCATCTTGGTTTAAGGAAGCGTGTACTTAATGCCTATGGTGTTTTGCACAGATTTTGGTTGACCTTGTGTTTAACACTACATGCGAGGCTTTTGGAAGCATGTTGAAGTGTGTTGGGATCTATTTGGGTCCTAATTAAAGATTTATATAGGTCACCTTTCATTCCTATCCATTGTGGGAATGTTTAGGTGTCAACCTATTTCAAATTTGAATGTATAATGACTACTGGCCAACATTAGAGAAAGTTTTTGAGGTAGAACTTGATATAAATATGTATGGTGTTGATGTAAGAGAGTGTGAATGAGTAAGAAGCAAGATAGATGTGATATTGTTGGAAGAGATGCATGTGATGCAAAATTGACTAGAACAGTGAAAACTTCATGTTAGGGTTCATGAAGGCAGTGAGATGAAGGCATCAAATATCTTTCATGTGAGACTGCAAAAGTGTGCGAGAAATTGTGGTGGAATCCTTGTTGCATTGAGAAGTGTTTTCTCTGTGTAACACTATTTTCCTATCTTCTTGTATTCTTTCTATGGTAGTGAGCCTTGGCTGTGACCCTTTTTTAATAGTGTGTCCTATTCTGGTAGTGAGCCCGTTTGTACTAGTTTTGCTATTACTTATATTGTGAGCTAATCCTCACCATGGTTTTTCCCTCATTGGGTTTTCCACTAAATATGGTGTTCTCATGTTTATGGTGTTGTGATTTCAGTTTTTGTTATATGCATTTCATGTTTAATCAATTTAACAAAATAAGGGTTTAATGAATGTTTATGGATCTTTTTATTGTTGAGGGTTTTGAAGGTTTAATTTCCTACAATTGATTCATCCCCCCTCTCAATTGTCTTGTTCATTTCAACAAGGACCAACCTTTTTACTTTGGTTTTTCTTATGATGTGACTAGTCACTAACTCTTTGATGATCGATTTTGTGACCCTTGGTCGTGCTTGATTTATTATTGGAATTATCAACATTTTTTGAATTAGTGTTGAATTTGATGATTCTTCTCTCTTGAGTTTATTTTTGAATCTTTTGGTGACTATTCCAAATGTTTAACATTGTTGGTTCTATATTGTGTTAATTGTTGTAACCTATCAAATTCACCATGAACACTGACAGAACATTTGAGGGAGTAAATTGCAGAGAACATACTGATATTGAATTAGAATCATGATTGAATTTTGTCTTACAACCTTTTGTTGAGTGGCATGTATGTTGTTACATATGATAAAGGAAATAACATGCATTGTATGATATGCATTGAGGAGACCAAAATTTCATTAAGTGATTGAAGTTAATGTATTCTTTTTATTTATGCAAGATGTGCTAAAGATTGTCTTCTTGTATACACTTGAAATGCTTGAATATGAACGAGGAAGTTTTTTTCTCTCTGGAAGATGTCGAATTTGGAACAACAGAGAAGGGATTCCTCTTTTTGGGAAGATCCCAATATTTCCAAGTGCTTTGGCCAAATCCTAGACCATTGAAAAAGATGGTTAGCCTAGCAAAATTTATTGATTATCTACCACATCCTGTAAATAAGACATTGCTATATCCTAGATGTATATATGCATGTAGATGTTACAAGCATGTACTAGATTCCCCCCACCTCAAATTATTTTGAGACAACTAGGAACTTGTAGGGCTGGGTATTCTTCTATTGAAAGAATAATTTCATGGAAGTATAAACCTCATGATTGGGTGAAAAAGTACCCAAATCATGTTTTCGACTTTGACTAGCCATATGTGGATTGAAAGTTAGAGACTTTGACTAGCTATGTGTGGATTGAAAGTTAGAGACTTTGACTAGCCATGTGTGGATTGATAGTCAGAGACTTTGACTAGCCATGTGTAGATTGAAAATCAGAGACTTTGACTAGCCATGTGTGGATTGATAGTAAGAGACTTCACATATTATGTTTTACATACCATTACTTGATTACTTCTCATATGATGCACTATCATTGGTATAATTATTGTGCTTTGTACACATACTAACATATGAATTATGCACTTGCACATGTGGAGATATAACATGTATGCAATTATTTCTCATCTTGAGATTATATCTACTAGTTCAATTATTGTTACTTTTGACTCATGAACATTGATGATTTTAGATCGTAAATGAGTCTTTATATGAGAATAATTTTGTAAGAACAATATACCTTTAATGAATTGAGAATGTGCATAGATGATCTATAGAAACCAAGAGTATCATTAGTAAAAGGAAGGTATGTGAAAATAATTTTATATATATTTCCACTTCTATATGATCAATTTGTGATCTAGTCAATGTTAATTATATTTTGGAATTGTAATCTTTTCCTTACAATATTGACTTTCCTATGAGGTGTTGATATTTGAATGGGCTAGAATAGCATAAGTCGTAAAAGGAAAGATAGGAATATTGAAGGAAACACGAGCAACCCCAACCAATTGAATTACAAGGGGTATGGTAATCATAGGTATGCATGTGTATGAATACAAAATTTGAAGCTTGTAAAATGTGAAAATCATTTCCATTACTTAACCATGAAGATTAAATATTATGAAGATAAGAAGAAGCGTTCGAAGAAATTTTGAACTCAAATTTTATTATGGGTACTAACATGGACTAAAGTGTTGTGTTGTTTCCGTGAGGGCCACAAAAAGATCATCACCGGTCCAAGGGAGTGAACATTGTTGGGGAGAGATAAAAATAGGTTTGTAAAATTTAAAGGTAGTAATGGAATACAAACACTCACTTAGAAATTATTGCTTGAATGTTTTGAAAAATGAGTGTAATTCTCTTATTCAGAATGTGCATATTTGACTTATTATAAGTGTTTGTCAAATGGAAATTTGAGTGCAGTGAGTTGATGAAAATGCTTACCATGGGCTTTGATAACCATGTTTGGAATTGAAAGTACTTGTTTTGCGAAGTGTGATGCCTCAAATAATTCAATGACTATTGAGTAAGACATTGGGACAATGTCTCTTCCTAGAGGGGAGGAATGCCACATCTCATCCCTTGCAGTGCTAAATTGAGAAAGATAATTAATATAAAAATAAATAAATAAACACCTCTTTTGCATTTTTCGAGTGCACGCAAATAAAGTAAATAAAACAAAATTGAAGAGCTTAGTTTTGCTTGTTAGTATCATAGTGCGAATATATATTCAAATATAAAAGATTCAACTTAAACAAAATTTGGATATGAATAAAAGTAATTGAGCCAGTGATAATGAAACTAATTATTGATTTGTTATAAGTTACTTTGAATTGATTAAAACCCAAGAGAGAATTAAATAGCATGTTACATGCAAAGGGCTAGATGGCGGTTGAGCTCATAAATAATGTAGTGGGAGAATGGGTGGCATAAGTTGCTCAATGAATATTAAAGGAACCACACCCAATGTGAGAGAAGTTCACTCGGCCTAGGAATTGATTGATTCCCTTGTAAATGTTGGAGATAAGCTTGTTGTTGTAAGTTTCTTCTCCCCTAGATGTGGGGCCTACAGATCTCTGCATCCTAAGGTATGTGCTTGATCTATTCTCTTCATTTGAGCATGCCATCTATGCATTTTGTATTGTTTGATTGAATCTTACATTGTAACATTATTTTCTTAAGGCAGGTCGATGTACCATGAGGGTATTGTTTGAACTAGTTGCACATAAAAATTTTAATCTTAAGAATAAATGTAGGAATAGCAGAGGGAAGGGAATTTCTCTTTTACATCATATTTATGCTTCCTTTTTCCAATTTTTTTGTTAGGTTTGACCATTAAAAGAGGAGTATGTCAAGTCTAGAGTGCAGTCTCAAAGATCATTCTTTGAGGATTGGATTAGATTACTAACTCTTAGATTCTATGTCATCTGAAATTATCATTTTTTTGATGAATGGTGTGAAGTATTTGTATATAATTCTTTTTCTCTATTCCAACCTTCTTTCCTTTTGCAAGATTTTTCCTTAGACAAGGCTTGAAGAATTTTGTTGGTATTTGCATTTGAATAAAAATTTCTCATTTAACGATTTTTTATGCAGCTTTTCCAGCTTGCAGAGATGAATAGCAATGTAGAATTTGTGAAGGTGAACCACAAAGAAAATAAGTCTATGTGCTATTGATGCAGTGCAAAGGTAGAAAACTCAATCTCTCAAACTCATTTGACAAAACTCAAAACATCCCTTGTTTGTCTATTCATCTCAAATTCACATTTCCCTTTATTGAACACTTGACTCAAATCATCAAAACTGAAATCAGGGCCCAAACATCTAATTCAACACTTAAAAAAACCTTTACATGGTTGAAACAACATGAGAAAACACATCATACATCCCATGAAATCAAACTTCTTATTTTGATTGCACACCCTTCACAATCTGACCCCTAACGCTTGTAGGTCTATAAATCGACTCTCAACACTTTTCCCCAAAATTATGCACTAAAACCCAAGTATATTTACACATTTGAGTGCCTTTTGTGTTTTTTTAAAGCATACTTTGAAATGGGTATTAAGTCATTTGTAACAAAAGCTTCAAAATTTGTTGTCTCAGATCATAACTATGCCTAATTAGGCTTAGGTGCACTAGGGTCTTATTGATTCTCTATGTCCTAGGTTCAAATAATCTTAACCAATGGTTCAAACAGTCTCCATTTTGTCTATATATACTCAATAATCCATTAGAATTCCTTACTCATGAATTTTTTAGCAAATCCTAAATGCTTTATTCTTTAAACTCTGTATTTTCAGATTGTACACAAAATTTTCAGCCCTAAACTTCAATTCTTCACACCTTAACTTTATGCTTTTTTCCCAAAACCTTTGAAATATGAAATTGCTCCAAAGAATAGTAACCTCAACCAAATTCAGAGGTTTCCACCAATTAACAAGAGAGAAACACAATTTTGATTGCCCCTATTTACCCTAAATTAGGGTTTTAGCAGTCTACAATAAAAAGACAATAACTTGCTCAAATGTAAACCAAATTGTATGAAAAAAAGTTAGGATGGAAGGTGATTGAAATATCTCTCACTTAAAACCAATTAGAAACCACTTCTTTCTTGTACAGGGCCGTACATAACAAGAACACAGTGATTTTATGTGAAATAATGTAAGAAATAGTAACTTTCATTGATCAAAATATTATTAACAACCACCCACGCCTTTCAAAATGGTTACAAGGAATTTTTTAAGGAATTACAACATGACTCCTCATATTCCAACTGATTTCTAACTGCCTATCAACACCTAGAGCCAAAATGACCTTTCATATTCCAAGTTTGCATCATTTGCAACTTTACCATTTTGCATCATTTACAACTTTTTTTGGACAACTTTCAAAATGAACACAATTTTGAACTTAGACCCCTCCTAGTGACTTAAATAAAAGGAAAATGACTTAAATGATCTCATTACACTATGAGGACCACAAAATTAAAGCAAAATCAAAAAATTGCATGATGGAAAAATGTTAGAATCATGGTGCTCCTGCATTAGCTATAGCTTGAACATAAACGTTCTACCCTTTTTTCAATTCTACAAAGGCGCGCAGGGGAATTTTTGTAGCTTCAGTTGTACTAATGCAACTGTAAGTCAAGTTTATTATTTTAGGTTCCTAATTTATTAATCATTTTCAACAATTTTCTTATTCATATTCACATTATTGAATTGAGATGTATCATTGTTTAATAGATAAAGAAGTTTAAGGATGCCCTTGCAAAACACAACACCTTAAGGTGCAGCCTTGGACCTGCTATGGGATTAGGGGAATGTGAACTCTTGGCATTGTCAAAAAATAAATCTTTGTCTTTCAACATGCTGATACATGTTGGAACTATGGTAGGAAAAGGAGAGACAAATTTTGATGTTTTAGATAGGAAGTCAGAGGATTTGGCACCTATTGGTGCTGGTAGGAATTTGGAGGTAGCGGTGCCTCTTGAATGTAGCCAAAATTTTGATGATCTAGCTCTTATAGGTGCACGTTGATGAGACGTTTCTGCCCATGAGATACACCCATATTTTTATGTATCTTCAGTGGCATTTGCAGTTCATTTTGCATTCATGTACAATTTCTTTTTTGTATCTAACCATTGTATAGAACCCTAAGCAGGAGTTTCAATTTTATTGAAGCCCCAATAGATAATTTTAGGTGGTCTAAACTTTTGTGATCAAGCTCTTCTATTGGGTTTTTCTAAGAAAACACATATCAGTTGTATTTTTGGTGAGAGTTATTGGTGTAGTCACGGTAGGAGGGTCCTCAAAGAGGACAATTCAGACCGTGCAACAAGAGTCACGCAACAGAAGCAACACAAACTATGAAGGAAAATGTAGATTCAAACATTCTCATTAACAAAAATCTCTGTTACAATCTACTGACAACATCTGGGCTTATAGATTCAGCTCACAATCCTGATACAACATGTTCAAAAATACAACATTCCAATATGCTCCTATATGCGAGCAAACATATTACATATCAGATCTATATTGATCTACTTAATCAACTTCTGCTATTCTAATGATCTATTACAAGCTTTATATCATATCCTCAGATCTAGAATCTTTCGCGTTGGCCAAAGATCATTACAATCTCCAAAGAAATAAAATGTAACGTGCACATGAAATAGGTCAGCCTCAAATTTGAATTTCTCCTCAATAGGTGCATAGAATGAAGTGTGGACCTATAATTAAGTTCGGGGACACTCCACGAAATAATTCAAATGACACCGTTAATATCCACAAGTTATGGGAAAGATCGAACTAGCTGAAAAGTTTGAAAAATTATTCCGGTGTCGGTTCAAGAAACTGCCACTAAATCTGAAAGCAATAATATGCCGGATAAAGATCCAATCACGCTCAAATATTGGAATAAAGGAAATGAACATGTCCACGATGTAAACAAAGATCCACAGGGTCTGGTGAGAAAATATGATGAATCCACCAACATGAATTGAACAAGATCAAAAACTTGAAAGAAAATATTTTTGGTTGATGCAAGATTGCCAAGAACCAAGGATGCTCCTGCATCAGACATTCGGGGTTAATGAAAAGTGGGTCCCTCACTTTGCTGGGGCCAAAGGAAAACCAAAACGGTCTACCTCAGCCTGAGAAATCTAGGAAGAATCTTCCATTGTTCTACCTTTCCACTTCACAAGATATTCTTTGTATTGTCTTCCACGAGTTTTCCTCCCATCTTTGACATCCAAGACCTTTTCTATCTCATCTGACTATTGTTTAGGAAACTGCTTTTCCAATTTTTCTTTACTGTCTTCACTGAACTCTATTTCATGATACTGATGTAGATCTACAATGTTGAATATAGGTGATATACCCATGCCATCCGACAACTCCACTTCATATGCATTTCTTGAATCAAATTTCTTCAAAATCTTACAAGGTCCAAACTTGCTCATCTTCAACTTATTGTATGTGACAACTAGAAATCTTTCCTTCCTCAAATATACCATCACTTCATCTCCAACTTTGAATTCCTTATGTCTCCTCTTTTCATTTGCTCTCTCCTTATACTTCTGGTTCATTTCCTCCAACTGTTGTTTTACTTGAGTATGCACTTTCTTCATGTGTTCTGCAAATTCCTTTACTTCTACACTCCTTTTATCTTCCTTACTAATGTCTCTCAACTCTGATATACCTCTAGGATGAAATCTAGTAACAATCTCAAAAGGTGTCTTTCCGATACTCCTGTTTACTGAATTATGGTAAGCAAACTTTGCTTGTGCAAGGACTAAATCCCAACTTCCGACCTTCTCTCCAACCAAACATCTCAGTAGGTTTCCCAAAATCTTGTTTACTACCTCTATCTGTCCATCAGTCTGTGGGTGAAAAGTAGAACTGAACTTAAAAATTTTCTTTAACTTTTTTCCAAAGTGTTCTCCAAAAGTAACCAACAAACTTTGTATCTCTGTCTAAAACAATACTCCTAGGTAATCCATGCAATCTGACCACTTCCTTGAAAAACAAGTCTGCTACATGCACTGCATTTGTTGTCTTCTTACAAGGTATGAAATATGCCATTTTAGAAAATCTATCCACCACCACAAATACAAAATCATTACCTCTTTGTGTCTTCGGAAAACCAAGTATGAAATCCATGCTGATATCCTCCCAAGGTCTCTCTGGAACTATCAAAGACTTATACAATCCAACATTCTGACTACTCCCTTTTGCAACTTGACAAACTCCGCAACTCTACACAAATTTCCTAACATCCTTATGAATATGTGGCCAAAAATAATTCTCACTTACCAATGCTACTGTCTTATCAATTCCAAAGTTTCCTAACAATCCTCCACTATGTTTTTCTTTCACCAAGTTATCCCTCATTGAACTCTGGGGTATACACAATTGATTTCCTCTGAACAACATGTCCTCCTAAATGAAATAATCCAACTACTTGAATTCTATCCTCAGCTTGGTTCTTTACAAAGCTCTCCAAGGTTACGCAAAATCGAGGTCTTCCCTCATACAAGTTCTTCAATTCATCAAACCCTAATACCTCCATTCTCATCTCTGCCAGTAAATTATTTCTCCTTCTCAAAGCATCAACAAATCTATTTGACTTTCCACTCCTATGTTTCAAAAAAAAAGTATAACTCTGCAAGAATTCTACCCATCTCATGTGTCTCTGATTCA
This sequence comes from Sequoia sempervirens, assembly GCA_007258455.2. Lineage (NCBI taxonomy): Eukaryota > Viridiplantae > Streptophyta > Pinopsida > Cupressales > Cupressaceae > Sequoia > Sequoia sempervirens. Next base: position 10,563 of record VDFB02239705.1, on the reverse strand, counting down.
ACTTACCTTGATTGTTCAAATATTGCAATGCTTGATGATCTGTATACAACACAAACTCCTTAGGTAACAAGTAATTTCTCCACTTCTTCAAGGCTTGAACTATGGAATAAAGCTCTTGATCATACACTAAATATTTTCTCCTAGCATCATTCAATTTCTCACTGAAATAAGATACCGATCTCCCTTCTTGACTCAATACTACCCCAATTGAATTTCCACTTGCATCACAGTCTACTTGAAACACCTTATTAAAGTCTGGTAAATCCAATATAGGCTGCTCGGTCACCTTCTTTTTCAACAACTAAAAACTTCGGTCTGCTCTAGATGTCCACCTAAAATCCTTCTTATCTCCTCTCATTGTTTATGTCATAGGACTACAAATAGAACTGAAATTCCTAATGAACTTCCGGTAGAAACTAGCCAATCCATGAAATGATCTTACCTCTCCAATTCTATCTGGTGTAGGCCACTCAACAATTTCTCTTACTTCTCAGGATCCATCTTCAATCCATCCATAGATATCACAAATCCCAGATATACCAACTCTTCCTTCATGAAACTACACTTTTTAATGTTTATCAACAACTACTCTTCTCTCAACCTCTGCAAAACTTGTCTTATATGTAGGAAATGTTCTCTACTCTTACTAAAAATCAAGATGTCATCCAAATATACAATCACAAACCTACCCAATAATTTCTTCAATACCTCATTCATCAGCCTCATGAAAGTACTCAGTGCATTTATTAGTCCAAAAGGCATCACCAACCACTCATACAATCCTTCATTTGTCTTGAATGTTGTCTTCCACTCATCTCCTTCTTTGATTCTAATTTGATGATATCCACTCTTCAAATCTATCTTCATAAAGTATTTAGCTCCACTCAAACAATCCATAATGTCATCCATCCGAGGTAAAGGAAATCTATACTTCATCGTGATATTGTTTATGGCTCTAGAGTCTATACAAATCCTCCATTATCCATCCTTCTTAGGTGCTAACACAACAGGTACTACACAAGGACTCAAGCTTTCTCTGATCAAACCCTTCCTCAAAAAATCTTTCACTTGTCTATTCAACTCTTCATTCTCTGCCAGTGTCATCCAGTGCTACTTTATTAGGAAAACTAGCTCTAGGAATTAGGTCCATGCAATGACTAATACTCCTCACAGGTGGCAATCTATCATGTACATTATCTGAAATGATATCGTCATACTCTGTCAACAACTCTTTTACCTTATCTAGTTGTTCTTATACATGCTTCAAGTCTTCAAACTTCTTAGGAACCAAGGAATAACACATGTTCTCATGTCTCAATCCATCCAAAAATCTCCTTCCATCAACCAAACAAACTCTAGCATTTGTACAAATATCAACTTTAGGAACATCCTCTAATGGCAACAAAGTCTACTTCATCCCATTAGCAAAAATGGTATATGTGTTCTTCTTTCCATCATGAATAGAATGTCTATCAAACTGCCAAGGTCTTCCCAACAAAACATGGCATACATCCATAAGCATGATATCACACAAAAATTCATCATGATAATTTCCTATCTTCAATTTCACCAAACATTGTTCACTTCCCAGTATCTTATGCTCATCTTGAATCCATGCTATTTGATAGGGCTTCAGGTGTTTCAATCTTTCCAACATCAATTTGGTCACCATTTCTTCAGAAACCAGGTTCTCAGAGCTTCCACTATCAACAATCACTTTGCAACAGTTACCACCTACCTTGCATCTGGTTCAGAGCAAATTCTTTCTCTGCAATGGCTCCTTCTCCAACTCACTTTAACACAATACTCTTCTATTCACCAACACTTCTTCTTCTTCCAGTTTGTTAGATGATCCAACATGATCCTCCTCAACAAAGGCTGTTCTTCTATTATTCTCTATCTTCTTGCTTGTCTCTCCTTGATTAGATTCAAATGCTCTATGTCCTCCACCACACTTATAACAAGTTCCCTTGAATTTTATTTTCTCCTGTCCTCTATCATCTCTTCTATAACCTTCATTTTGGTAATCACCATATCCTCCTCTTCAGTAAGAGTTTCCATCATCTCTACGGTATGAATTCTCATTCTGACTGACTTCCTTATCCCTATTCTGATCTGGAAAAGATCCTCTTCCTCCTCCAGTAAAATTTCTTCCTCTTTGAAATCTTCCACCTCTTCCTCTCTGTCTCTGCTCATGTCTTTTATTCAACTTCTCTTCTACTTTTAGGGAACATTGATATGCCTCTTCCACACTTAGCAACTTGATCAAACTAATCTCATCTTGTATGGATGATCTCAAACCATTCACATATCTGGCTACTTGCTCGACCTCATCCTCCGAATATATGGATCTAATATTCAACTTGTAGAACTCTTCAGTATACTTTGTCACACTTGATTCTTTCTGCTTTAGATTTTGTAACTTTCAGAACAAACTAATTTGATAATCTACAAGCATAAACTTTGTCTTCAACTTGTTCACCATCTGATCCCATGATTTTATCTTCTCCATTTCTCTTCTTTTCCTATCTGTCTGCAAATGTTCCCACCAAAGGGATGCATGTCCTCTCAACTTTGTACAAGAAAATTTCACCTTTTTGTCTTCAATGGTGCCTTCAAAATCAAAATAATTCTCCATCTCTGTTATCTAATCTAGCAATACATCTGAATCCAACTTACCATTATAATCCAGTGGATCGAAATGTAGTTTGGTATTTGCTCTAGTTAGGGCTCTTATGAACATCTGTTCTCCTTGATCAAGGCCAAGTTGATCTTCTCTTCCCCTTTCTTCTTGTACTTCTACCTCTTCATCACTCACATCATCAACTGGTGGACCTCTCCTCTGGGCCATTTCAACTGCATCTAATCTAGCAACAATTCCTCTCAACATCTCCATCATAACTGGGTCTGCATTTCCATGCACTCCATTTCCTCTACCATTTCTTCTTCCCGCCATCTTTACACAAGTCCTCTGAAGCTGCAGGTTAGATCCTCAATCCACCACCCTACAAAAAATCTTCAACAAGACTCCGCGAAATCTGGCGCTCTTAAGGAATGAACTTGGCTTTGATACCAATCTGGTGCAGTCACGGTAGGAGGGTCCTCAAAGAGAACAATCTAGACCATGCAGCAAGAGTCACACAACAAAAGCAACACAAAATATGGAGGCAAATGCAGATTCAAAAATTCTCATTAACAAAAATCTCAGTTACAATCGCCCGACACCATCCGGGCTTACAGATTCGGCTCAGTCTTAATACAACATGTTAAAAAATACAACATTCCAATATGCTCCTATATGCAAGCAAAAATCTTACATACCAAATCGATATTGATCTACTTAATCAACTTATGCTATTCTAATGATCTATTACAAGCTTTATGTCATATCCGCAAATCTAGAATCTTCCGTGTCGGCCAAAGATCATTACAATCTCCAAAGAAAGAAAATGTAACGTGCGCATGAAATAGGTCAGCCTCAAATTTGAATTTTTCCTCAATAGGTGCATAGGATGAAGTGTGGACCTATAATTAAGTTTGGGGACACTCCATGAAATAATTTGAATCACACTTTTAAGATCTGCAAGTTACGAGAAACATTGAACTAGCCAAAAAGTTTGAAAAATTATTCTGGTGCCGGTTTAAGAAACTACCACTAAATCTGGAAGCGATAACTTTCTGGAAAAAGATCCAATCGCGCTCAAATATTGGAATAAGGGAAATGAACATGTCCACGATGTAAAAAAAGATCCACAAGGTCTGGTGAGCAAATATGATGAATCCACCAACACGAACTGAACAAGAACAAAAACTTGAAAGAAAATATTTTTGGTTGATGGAAGATTGCCAAGAACCAAGGATACTCCTGCATCAGTTATTTAAGATCATCGCTTGTGATTTTCTATAGTAGTCCGAATTGTGAGAGTCTCAACAAAGGTTAATTTTTTTAGCATGTTTGAAGGCATATGATGATCAAACCCTTTGGTATAAGTAGGGGAAGGTATTTGGAGCAAAAATTTGGTGTTTGATGATCTAGTCCAATGCATATACAACTAATGCTCTAGATATGAGCTTTTGGGACACTGGAATACTCTTAAAGTATCTATTTATGTACAGTTTTGTACAAATGCAATTTTGTATTGCCAAGTTTGCATTGTATTACAATAAGAAAGGGGGTTTATTGATTATCTACATTGTTGTCATGCCTTATGCTTTAGTGTAGGTGTTATTGTGATCAATTTGAAAAAAAATGAATTATAAATAACTCCTTTCTAATTTTGGATCAACACTGGGTGTCTATTTTTTGTTTATTCTTATAATTTCATGTAATTGAACATGAATGAATTTTCCTAAACAATCATGATAAACTTTTCATCTATAGAATCCTTTATCGCACAAGAATCAAAATTGAATTTGAATGTACCTGTGCAGCTTGTGTTACAAATTCATTTTTTTCCCACTCTAAGAGAGCTTCTAAAAACTTCAAAAATTAATTAATATTGTAACTTCAGATCTGCTCTTTCATTATATAAAAGAAGTGGAAGGTTTCTATAATCAAAGAAATTTGACTGATTATTCTATCTACTAGAAATGAAAGGTTGCTATAAAGGAAGATAATTTTTTCTACTATATTTCGAAGATGGTGTTCAACAAAAAATGATATTTCCAGAGTCTATTAGAATTGAATAAATAGATTCTGATAGAAAACTGTGTAGGAGATTTTGAATTGACATTTCAGATTATACTCCCTGATCCAACATTAGGATGAGGAAAAAGAAAATCACATTCATCAATTGGGCTACACTTGCAAAGTTGTACATGTCGTTAGGCATCTAAAATGTTTTGAAGATATGGTATAAAGAAATGTATGGCACGCTTGTCAATTGATACATTGTTAAAATTTTTTAGGCAATTCATAATTTCAATGCTCCAGTTTAATGGAATGCAGATTTCTTTTAGAGGAGTTTGTAGGATAGTCCTGTGGTGCAGGGGCACCAAGGTCATTTTGCAAATTTGGTCAAGTAGGGTCTTAAGTTGGTTTTTAGGAGTTTGAGTCATTTTTCATTCAATAAGGTAATAATATACCATTCTTGATGTTATTGAGTCATGTTGGGTTCATTGTTGGAAAAGATGTCAATATTTCTGAATATTGTCAAAAGTTGTCATATGTAAAATACAAAAATGCCAAATTTGGGAAGACCAACGGTCAAGAAGTTTAAAATTTGGTTGGAGTCAATTTTGTGGGTTGGTTCTTGATTTTAAAAGGTTAAAAATGCCTCACAAACTTGGAGGCAAGGTTTTGGTAGTGATTTTGATAAAAAGATAATAAGAAACCCTTCATTTTCTGTGTATTTTCTACAAAACTTACTGTTCCAGATTTTTGTACGGTTCCATATGGTCTTATTTTGGTCCAAAATGAATTGAAATTGGTGGGAAGTAGGAATAAATTCATTTTGGTTTTTTTTTGGAGAGTTTTCATAAAGATTGAAGCATTTCATAGCCATTTTACTGTAGGTGGCCTGTAACACAAAATTTGTAGTTTTGAGAGTGAAGAATGAGTCTCTAAGCCATTCCACCTAGTGAAATTGGTTCTAACTTGGTGGGATGGCTCATTTAGGCATAGGATTACTGTTGGTGTAGTTTTCAAGAGCAGGGAAGGCGTTTTTGAGGAAATAAATTGCTTCCCTAGTTGTTTTCCATAGTTTTTGGCTTGAAATCAATGGTTAGAAGTTAGGGTTTGAAGAAATGGCATGGTTAAAGGATGGGAGATGGTTGGGATATCATGTGAAGGCCCAATAGGATGTGTCTAAGCCATTATTAATGTGAAACAAGGTTAGGAGGTCATATTTTCAATAAACCCTCTTGTATGGAAGCCTAAATAGGCCAAAAGTGAGATTTTGGAGTTGGGTGAATTTGTAAAGGTTTCTATTGATAAAATTTGTGGATTTAATCTATTTGAGACCTTTATAGATCATTGGAGTAGATTTTTTGGTTTGGTAAATGGTTTGGAGAGGTGTTGCTTTGAAAAAGTGACCTATTTGGGGTTTAGGATAGTGTACTAGTCAATTGTTGGAGATGATGTTCCAAAAAAACCATATGAAAAAAGAAGGTATATTAAAGAAGAGGATAATGGGTGTCTGAAACACCTTTTATTTTCTATGTTTGAGGAGTTTTCTGAGAGATATGTACAAAAATATCTATTTGCAATGCTACAAGGGAAATAGGGAAGAATTGAGAAAATTGCCAAGATAGCATTTTGAAGGTTGGAAAGTTGGTTGAAACACCTTAAATTGTGATTATGTGTGGTTTTTCTCCCTGCTTTGCATCAAGTGGTATCATAGCATAGGTATTAGATCATTTGAGGGTGAAAAGTTGAAGTTTGAAGTGTGAAAAGTGGGAAGTTGAAAAGACAAAATGCCTCCTAAAGGTAGTGCAGTACTTGCAAGGGAGATAAAGATGTTGAAAGAGTCACAAGAAACAATCTTAGCCAGGTTTTCAACAATGGAGACACAACAAAGGAGAGGAAAGGCCATTGATGAGGAAAGTGATCGAGAGGAAGAGGAAGAGGGTGAGCAAGAAAACCCTCCGAGTGGAAGAGCCCAAGATGCTAATTGGGATCCTAATGAGAGAAGGATGATAAAGATGTTTAAGGTTGTAAAAGGAGATGCTTCTGATGTGAGGGTAGATGTGCCAATGTATAATGGCAAACTGGATGCTGAAGAGGTGTTATACTAGATAGATGCACTAGATAATTTCTTTGAATTCAAGGAGGTTGCTGATGATCAGAAAGTGAAGTTTGCTAAAACCAAGTTGAAAGGTCCTACATTGACATGGTGGAACTACATTCAAGAGGAAAGAGTGAAGAAATAAAAGACAAAAATTAGTTCCTGGGATAGAATGGTAGCAAAGGTGAAAGCACAATTTTTTCCAAGTGATTATGCCATACAAACATTCAAGAAGTTGCAGAGTTTAAAAAAAGGATAAGGATGTTATGAAATATACTGAAGATTTTCAAAAGTTGAGCATTAGGTTTGGTCATATTGAAGATGAGAATGAAAATATTGCAAGGTATATGTGTGGGTTGAGATTTCAAATACAAGATGAGTTGAGTTTGGCCACGCCTGGATCAATTGAGGAATGTTTTCAATTGGTTGCTAGGGCAGAAGAGAAATTGAAAAGAAGGCAAGAAAGAAAAGGAAGAGGTAGAGGCGACACTAATAGAGGAAGAGGATCAATGCATACTTATGAAGAGAAAGAAGATGCAAACAAAAATAAAGACCAAGTTGCTGATCAAAGGGGTGAATTTAGAGGATTTAGAGGTAGATTTGGTGGAGGTAGAAGTTCAAGTTCATTTTCAAGTAGATGTTATCATTGTAATCAGTTTGGGCATCCAACATTCAAGTTTCCCAAGAAGCAAGGGTCTACTTCAAGTGGTGGTGATAAAAGAGTGCAATTGGTACAAGAAGATGATTGTGAAAGTGTGTATTCTCCTAATCAACTTGCTTCTCCAGAAGTGGGAGAATCTTTGATGGTGAGAAGACAACTCCTCAAGGCATCAAAAGAGAAAGAGATGACTCAAAGGAAATTTTTCAAGACCACCTACAAATGTAAAGGTAAGGTATGCAAAGTTGTGGTAGATTTTGGGAGTATTGATAACATGGTGTCAAATGAAATGGTGGATAAACAAAAGTTAGAGAAAATTCCTCATGAAACACCATATAAGGTATCTTGGTTGAATGATGATCATTCCATTTTGGTTAATGAACAAGATTTAGTTGAGTTTCAAATTGGTGGATATAAGGACAAGGTTCTTTGTGATGTTTTGCCAATGGATTGTTGCTATTTATTGCTTAGAAGACCGTGGCAGTTTGATAGGTATGCACTTTATGATGGTAGACATAATACTTACACTATTGAAAAAGATGTAAATACATTCACATTGATTCCATTGGTTGAAGATGTGAAGGAACAAATCAAAGCAACTAAAGTGATCATGATAGGCAAAAAGGAGCTTATGAAGCTAGAGGAAGACAAGGATGTAGAGTTTGCAGCCAAGTTGCAGATACTAGGACAATGAATTTGAAGGATGGTGCACAGTTAGAGGGAAGGAAAGATGATGGTTTGGTGTCAAGGTCTGATCCAGAGAAGGTCAAGGATGAATTGACTGTGGGCATGCAAAATGGGTTAGGAAAGGATATTGAGATCATGGTGGGAACAATACTTTGTTCTGTGGTTTCAAAAGAAGGTAGTAGGCAGTTAGATTTTGTTAATTTAGAGTTGTGGAAGTTTGATAAGATAGAGATTATTGAGGCAGAGAATTTGATCACAAAGATAAAAGGAAAAGATGAAGTGAGGAAAGGTGTTTGGAAAGAGCAAGTGAATAAATTCAAGTATGCTTCAAGGGTGAAGGAGAGGAAAGTCAAAGAAAAAGTTGGAAAAGATAAGTTTGTAGACATGGGGGTTAGTTAGCATCAACTTCAGTTGAGAAAAAGGTAAAAGGACATACAACAGGGCAACTTGTGAAGATGGAACACTATCAAGGCGACAAGTTCAATAGTGCAAAGCATAGTGCAAATATATAGTATTTGACTTAGTGGAAAGGATTTCCACATGAATTAGCATTTGAAGGTCAAAGAGATGTTGTGAAGAAGCATGAACTGCAACAATGCAATTTCCAAAGGGACTTGGAATCTTTTTCAGGCTAGGTGTATGGTGCAGGGACACCAAGGTCATTTTGAAAATTTGGTCAAGTAGGGTCTTAAGTTGGTTTTTAGGAGTTTGAGTCATTTTTCATTTAATGAGGTCATAATAGACCATTCTAGATGTTATTGAGTCATGTTGGGTTCATTGTTGCAAAAGATGTCAATTTTTCCCAATATTATCAAAAGTTGTCATATGTAAAATGCAAAAATGCCAAATTTGAGAAGACCAACGGTCAAGAAGTTTAAAAGTTGGTTGGAGTCAGTTGTTTGGGTTGGTTCTTGATTTTAAAATGTTAAACATGCCTCACAAACTCAGAGGCAAGGTTTTGGTAGTGATTTTGATGAAAAGACAATAAGAAACTCTTCATTTTCTGTGTATTTTTTGCAAAACTTGTTCCAGATTGCTGTATGGTTCCGTACAGTCTTCTTTTGGTCCAAAATGCATTGAAATTGGTGGGAAATAGGACTAAATTCATTTTTGTTTTTTTTTGAAGAGTTTTCATAAAGATTAAAGCATTTTATAGCCATTTTACTGTAGGCAGCCTATAACATAGAATTTGTAGTTTTGAGAGTGAAAAATGAGTCTCTAAGACATTCCACCTAGTGAAATTGGTTCTAACTTGGTGGAATGGCTCCTGTAGGCATAGGTTTACTGTTGGAGTAGTTTTCAAGAGCAGGGAAGGCATTTTGGAGGAAATAAATTGCTGCCCTAGTTGTTTTCCATGAGTTTTTGGCTTGAAATCAATGGATAGAAGTTAGGGTTTGAAGAAATGGCATGGTTAAAGGATGGGATATATTTGGGATAGCATGTGTAGGCCCAATAGGATGTGTTTGAGCCATTTGTAAGGTGAAAGAAGGTTAGGAGGTCATATTTTCAATAAACCCTCTTGTATGCGAGCCTAAATAGGCCAAAAGTGATATTTTGGAGTTGGGTGAATTTGTAAAGGTTTCTATTGATAAAATTTGTGGATTTAATCTATTTGAGACCTGACTAGATCATTGGAGTAGATTTTTTGGTTTGGTAAAGTGTTTGGAGAGGTGTTGCTTTGAAAAAGTGACTTATTTGGGGTCTAGGATAGCGTACTAGTCAATTGTTGGAGATGATGTTCCAAAAAAAACCATATGCACAAAGAAGGTATGTTAAATAAGAGGATAATGGGTGTCTAAAACACCTTTTATTTTTAGGGTTTGAGGAGTTTTCTGAGATATATGTACAAAAATATCTGTTTGCAATGCTATAAAGGAAATAGGGAAGAATTGAGAAAATTGCCAAGATAGGGTTTTGAAGGTTGGAAAGTTGGTTGAAACAACTTATATTGTGATTATGTGTGGTTTTCCTCCCTGCTCTGCATCATCCTTCCACTAAGAAAATTTCTTATGATTCAAAAGAAAACTTAAGTCACAAGAACCTTACAAAGAGAAGTTCTTGAGGAAAAAAGCCTCATAAGATAGAAGATCAAAGATGAAAATGGACTAGCTACCCAAGATATTTTATGCCTTTAAATCAGAATTGCTTCATTTAGAGTCTGATGAGAGAAAATGTGTTGTTTGTAGTAGCTTGGGCACCAACACATTCCTGGTATATTAACAATTTCTAGTTGTGGGTCACTGTTCCATGCTCTCTAACAATTGAGTTAGATGCTACAAAAGTTCTGCAAATGGCTATCTTGAACCTGGGAGAGAAGGATTTTGCAAATTGATTAGTTAGTTATTTTCTAATTTTATGTACTTCCAAAAAAGATAATGAATACCTTTCTTGAAGCTGTTGATTGGTTGTATGCTGTGATTGGTTTAGATTAGACAAAAAAATCAAATAAAAGAGATTTGATGAAACAAAAAGAACAAATAAATAAATAAATAA
>VDFB02239704.1:0-11147 GCA_007258455.2 Sequoia sempervirens | reverse complement strand
AATGATTTGTGAAATTCAAATTTAATATCATTTTCTTTCTCTTTTCTTTATTCATAAAAAAAATAAAATTTATTAAATTAATAATATTAAACAATAATGATTCCCCCATTACATTATAACCGTACTTTCCTCTCAAACTCTAAATAAATATTAGATATCTACAATAGTAGTAAGACACAAAGTGACATGCCATGATCATATATAAAAATTGAAACACAACTAAATATCTAAAAAATTAAAATTAAGAATTATTTAATGTTTTATTTACTTTTAGAGTTCTTATATATATATATATATATATATATATATATAATTGAAACATAAGTAAATTTTTATAAAGTGGGTATAGAATCATTTAAGTTTTTATTTTACTTAAGAGTTATTTTATAAAAAAAAATCATTTATTTAAAATTATTTAAGTTTTATTTTTAAAAGCTTCTAAGTAAATGTTTTTTTATAAAATAGCTCTTAATTAAATAAATCTAAATTAATGTCAATTTTCTAAACATAGAATTGATCACCTACCTTATGATTTTCAATGGATAAATTAATTTGTCTAATTATGCAATAAATATTATAATGAATTTATTAGCAATGATAATATTAAACCCATCAAAGATGCTAGCAAGTTCATGTGTTCCTTAATATCTTCCCCTTTTAGTTGTTTGGTTAATATAGTAGGAAAAGCTTCTACATTTCTCTTCACATGTCTCCAATTAACACTTGAATTCCATAATCTTATGGAATTATAAGTCTGAATTATTTCACCTTCTCTGTGATTTGTCCCATGATGCTAACAAATCAAACATGATAGAGCATGAAGTATAAGATATCTAACATAATACATATAGCAAAGCTCTTAGCTCCCTCTATTGAACTAGAGATATGGACATCATCACAAACCTTCTTAGGGCTCAAAATTTTAATACTAAAATGTATTAGAGTTCTCCCTCAAAGAGCACACTCATTAATATAATTATTTAGGACATCAATCTATATATTCTAACTCAATATTTTGAATTCTGATGAATGCTTCTTGGAAAGGAACATATTTTTCAATCATATTTTTAAAATGTGATATTTTTTGCTCATTAAATTCATCAAGGTCAATATTTTTAACTTTCGATTTATTTTCTAAGAAAATACCCATACCTTTCATCTTCTCGGTGGATTCCTCCAAAATCCACTCCCTTCCACATTCTTGCAACATTGAATTTTCTTCTTCCTCATGCTTAACTATCATAATTTCTCATTCACATAAAGATTTATATAATCCTTATTAAAAATGATGAATTTAATTTCTTGAAACTTATAGTTCTTTTTCTATACTCCTACTTGGTTTGTTTATTATCCCTTTCTTGCAGATCTAGAATTATTCTTCTTTCTTTTGTTCATGCTCCATAATTTTTGCTAAGACCCTTTCTTGTAGGTTTGAATCTAGTATACCCATAATTTGTTGCTTCATGATCCCTAGGTCTTTAGAAATTTTTTATAACTTTTCTTTCAGAATTATCTTATTTTTTATTTATATATGTGGCTTAACTCCAAAGGTTCATTACAAACGAAGAAAATTTCATTTCTTCTCAAATTATTTCTACTATTTGCATTCATGTTTTTTATAATAATTGGCAGTGTAGTTCTCTAGTGGATGCATGATGTCCCTTCTTATGTGATTCTTTCTTTGAGTTGTTCAAATATAGTGTTTTGGGAATTATTTATATGTCAGTACTAGTTGTGGCTCTTCCTTTTTTGTATTTGTCCACCCTTTGCTTTTATCCATTTTAGGTAGTTTGGGAAAGAAAATTCTATATATTTTTGAAATGACAAAGTTGCCTTCAAATATTTTAATAGATTCTAGCAACTTAAAAACCTTAAAAGTAATTTCTTCTATTGATGATATCAATGTAATTCCTTGAAGTGTAGAAAGATAATCTCTCTTTGAATCCCTCTAGGTAGAGTTTCATATAAATGAAGCTAGCAACAACACATGGTAGCTCCATGATTTATAGGATGACAAGATCACAACTTTTATACCATTGCAATAACCTGAATATTTTATATGTCAAAAAATAGGTTTAAATATTTTAATTGTAATTTGTAGAAATCCATATTTCTTTACAACTTATACATCAACATTCATAACCCAAATGAATAGTTGTGTTAGTGAAGAAAGACATAATTTTAAAAAATTATTACTATTTTAATGAAATATAAGATTATATAAAAATGCTTTGTAATAATAGTAGAGACAATAGTTACAATAATAAAAAAAATAATTGTAACAACATTGTTGGAATCCACAATAACTATAAATCATACAAACTTGATGTAGCTATGATTCACCAAGAAGAAAATTCATCAATGTTCTTAGAATGAGATTGTTCTATAGGTCCAAAGGGGTTTCATCCTCTACTCGTCAAAACTTAAGGGTTTTCATCTTATGATCTCGAGTAAATCTAAGGGTTTCTATCCTCAAATTTGGTTGCTAGAGCACATGAGTTTAAAATAATTTTGCAAGTATTTTTTATATATAGAATATGAATAATAATCTTAGATTGGATGTGTTCACTCTTGATATCCTTCCAATTAATGATCCACTATGCGATTTTTCCAAAATAGCAACTAAGATTACATAAGGAACAAGGTAGTAGAGGATGCAACCACCACATTAATGAAAGCATGGCTATATTCCACCTCTAGCATTGTGAGTTCATGTGAAATCATGACCTTGTTATTTAAAACTTATTTTTGTTAGGGAGATTCCTTATGCAATAGTTTCAACATTAAAATTGGCCATTAATGGCACTATAGGTTGTGCAAAAAGGAATATGAGTGTAAATAGTGTGAAAAGGTGGAAATATCAAAATATCAAAGTTTTCAAGTTGAAAAAAACTCAAATCTCATGCCACATATTGAGGGTCAAAGTTTGACAATATAGCACCCTAGATACCCAAATAAGAAGATACCCAAAATTTTGATTTAAATGAGGTGACATTGTTTAATATGTTGGGGATTAGAGTTTCGGGATACCATGCATAAGGTATTTGATTTAGGTAAAGGTTGAAGATCCAATATTGAAAGGTAATTTGATGTAAGTGTTGGAGAGTTGGGGTCTAGGATAAAGGTATATTGGTAAGGAATAACACAAAAATATGATAAAACTAAGTAAAAGTGGGGGGATTGAAGGACAAGGATATAGGGAAGGAGAACTAAAAAATAGTGGGGATAAAGGAAAAAAATAAACTTAGAAGGAAATTCATGCCACAATGAAAAAGTCTGATATCTCAATAGGACTAAAGGAAACAATGAAGTTAAGTAGAAAGGCATGCTAGGATAGAAACATCTTATATTTTTTTAGGAATAAGGATTAAGGAAATGTTGGTCAAAAAGGCATGCTAGGATGGGAAAGTTTAATGTTTTGATAGGAATATAAAAGAAAGGGTGGAGTTTGGGTAAATGAGATGATAGGATGAAAATATATGAAACTTTAAAAACTTGCACACACTTAGGAAATTGAACATACCTACACACTTAGAAAATTTTGAACCTAATGGACACATGGGAGATGAAGAGTGAGAAGATATATGCAAACTTTGAAAGAGGTAGACATTAGAAATATGAAATAATAATTCTCTATAAATATAAACTAATGGAAAATGGGATATTACATTATTTAAGTTTTGTTTAAAAAAAATCTTCTAATTAAATGATTTTTTTATAAAATAGCTCTTAAGTAAATAAAACACTTAAATAATTCGTAGATAGTTATAAATTTAAAAAATTAATTGTGTTTTCAATTTTTATAATTTCTATATAAGCATGATCATGGAATATAGAATACCTCCTTAAGTAAATAAAATAATTTCCAAATAGTTTTAATTATTAACATTTAGTTGTATTTCAACTTATATATGATTGTATATGTGATAATTTGTGTCTACTACTATTGTAGATATCCAATATTTATTTAGAGTTTGAGAGGTACAAGTTATAATCTAATGGGGGGGAATCATTGTTTAATATTTTATTTAATAAAATTCAAATATATATTTTTTTATGAATGAAGAAAAAAAATATTAAATTTTGAATATTATAAATTTAACATGGGCTATAAAAATACTTGTCCATTGAATATTTTATGAATAATATTTTGAAAGTTGTTTATATTTTTATGTTATTGTTATTTTTATTTTAGGAAATATTTTTAGAATCATTTTAATGTGTTATTGGAATTAGTTTTAATATTGCAATATGTTAGATATTATAATCCATTAATCAATTAAAAGTATTAGCAAATATTGATTGTTATTTTGTTTCTTGAGAGTTTTTATAAGAGTTATTTAAAATTTAAATTTAAAAAATAACTATAAATAGAAATATTTCTTGACTAAATAAATAAAAAGTTTCTTAAATAGTTGTGAAGTAAAAAATAAATTTTGTAAATAGTATGTAAATAAATTATCAAATACTATGAACAAATATGCATATTATTGTATCAACAATTTTAATTAGTATATTTATATTATTTTAAAAGTAGGATAATAATATTATATAAATATAATATCATAAGAGACATATGTTATCATGAGAAAATCATTGTATACATTAAAGACACTCAAAACACAATAAAAATATATTTATAAAAATTAAAAATATAAAATAATTCAAAAATTATTTATTGCATAAAATTTGTTTCAAAATCCTTCATTACATATAATATTTATTATTAAATATTTTACATCATCTTTTATTATATATATTTTTAATTAATTATATAAAATTTTATATTACTTAAACATCCTTATTATATACTTAAAAAATAGGGCATCATCATATTTCATTATATATATTTATTATTAAAACATCTTTTTAATTAATTATTTAAAACTTTATATTATTTAAACACCCTTTTTATATATTTTTTTAAAGAACAAGGCATTTCTAATTAATATGCCCTTACGCCTAATATATCTCTTAGGAATAATAGAGAGTTTTCTTTTAATATGCTGTTCTATGTTATATGAAAATGTCCTAGCATATTTGTTCCCATATGAAATGTGGGAGTAAAACAATAAGTTTAAAAGTAAAAACGGAGATACAAAGTTTACGGGAACCCTCAAAAATTGAAACATGGTAATCATAGCATACGATAATGTCAGGTCAATGGGCCCGGCCACATAAACAAGTGTACCCTTAGAGTGTGTCGGTTAAGCTCGCCCGATCCTCACTTCTTTCAAAAATGAATTATAATAACATGAAATTTAAAAATTAAGTTGTTATAGAACCTTTTAAACTTGAAAATGTATATTTAGATATTTTAAAAATGATAAATATTTTTTTAAAAATTTCAATAAAAAATGGACAAATCAATTATACAAATATATACTATTGGTTACATATTTTCCTTTCTTATACTCTTTTCCACATCAAATTAGTAGAACTTTAAGATCAAATTCACTTTAATGGGTATCTAACTAAACCAATAAAATGGTCTAGCTCGGATAATTTTTTTAATTTAATTCATTTAATTAAATATGAATTAAGAATCGATTGATCTTAATTATGAATCTTACAAGAGTAGTAACATAACTAAGGTGAATCAAACAGTATGAATTTGCTATACCAATTATAAATAGTGCATTAATTAGTTCAATTAGTATCACAACTAGAAATAGTACACATATAGTACTCTAATTATTCAATTAATGTGAATATAAGAATTTTCATTATTTTTAATAAAATGTATAATTGTGACTAATCAAGCCTCATAAATTAGTTATAACACTTAATTAATCTATTTGAATATTTGATTGAAACAATTATAGTGTATGTTTAGTAATCTGCACGATCGAAGCTAAAAGAGAATCAAGAGAGTAATCTTATCCTTTTTATATGAATGAACAGTTATCCCTTAATACACCCATCATTGAAACAATCAAATAATTGATTAGAATTGTGAACATAATTGAGACTGATAAATGAACATTTATATATGTATTGTACTCATTAAATATGAATATATTTTACCAATATTTAGATTCATTTAATATGTCTAATTTGTATAAATTTATAACTAAATTTATTAGAATAACATACACATTTGAATATTATCTATAAATCTAGCGAATTTATGTATGTGTGCATGGTGTCATATCTTTCTTTAATTTAAAAAAATTCTATTTATTTATTTTCCTCAACAATTTCAAATTATTTTTCTCATTTTTCTCATTTCCCTTTAATAACCTTTGTTTTTCTTCACCACATTATCTATTTAGAAATCAAGCCATCTTCACTACAAATCTTTTCATATCAACTTTTATTATATTAAGATTAGTGAAACCAAATGTTAAAAAAAAGAGTTATAAAAAAAACTCAATAAAATCTATAAATTATGACATTGCTATTAGGATTTAGTTGTGTAGTTTTGGTCAATATCATTGACCCATGTTTCATGAGTAGTGGTTCACATGAAACCATCTCTCATTAGAATGAATGGTCCACTTAACACTCATTGCATATAGGGGATGATTGCAAGAGTGAAGCATTGGCCTTCTTGGAAGGTCATTCATTCCAAGACTATTCCAACTCAAACAGATTTAATGACTATTCCAACTCAAACAAGATTAATCATAGAGTTTCTCCCAAGATTAAGTCCACTTCCTATCCCATTTGCAAAACCTTCAATAAATATTGTACCTTATAACAATATAATAAATTGACACTGGAAAATATGGAACTACAAAGCTGAAGAAGCGTAGTAGTAAGAAGTTAACTAGGGGAGAGGACCCAATACTTGAGCATGTTTCAATAGTTGTGATAGTAGTTGTTTATATAATTCCCAATATTTTTATCAATATTGGACCAATAGTTGTGACATGACTACCCATAATTAAACAAAATGTATTCCTTTGATCTAAAAAGAAACCAATCATGTGATGCCACATTAGCACTCAACTACCCATGATGTGAATGCAGAAGTATTGGTCGATTACATCTTGACAAAAAGCATGCTGATGTGGCATCATATTTGATGATGTGGCCCTAAAACAAAAGATATAAGTAGGGGACTTGCTAAGTAAATTGTAAAAAATTGGGAGTGATTTGAAATTTCCACCTAGGATAATTATAAGCATGAAGTTAGGGTGCTCAACTATTGGGTCCTATCCCCTAAAGTAATACAATGACATGCATCTTTTGTTCCACATTAGACTACTTTGGGATGCCCATTCTGACCCCACATTGTAGATGATTGAAGTTGGCATACAATCAAGTCTATACACACATCCTTAGCAACTCAAAGTCACAGATGATAGCTAGTCAAGTCAAAATGCTTATCGAGGGAAGGAAATGGGACTGTAAGCCTTATTCAATAGGCATGTTGTAACTTCGACCAAAGTCAAAATAAAGTCAACCAAAAGTTTTTTGTATTTACACGTGCATGAATAGCACAATAGAGATTGCAAAATTCTTTTTTTTTGAAGAGGTGGTATGTTATTTACTTCAGAGAAAATGAGGTTGCATGTCCTCGCAAATAATCACTTCACTTGCATGCCAAGAAATGAGATTATATTAATGTTTATAGATAACTCACATCCTTTCCTAACACCTCATACCAACCAGTACCACCAATTATTTGGAAAACTATTGCAACACTGAACACAAGGCATTTTAATTGGAAAGCTATTTTTAATTACCCATCTTAGTTGATAAACTCATGGGGATGAAAAAATTTATGTTGTTTCCTCTTAACAACTTGAAAGAGTACACGTCGAAGTTAATTAGAAAGGCATTATTCCGCATGACTAAATCATAAAGTTATATCATAAATAAATTGTAGTATTACATGAAATCTACTAAAAGTATTATAATTTTAATAAAATAATGGATTGTCTTAGTTTCTTATTCTTTTAACTATTTATAGAAAATTGATCACATTAAATAAAATAACAAATATGATTATTACTATTTAAGTGTGTATATTGTAGAGGAGAGGGGCCCATAATGGAGCAAGGTCTAATAGTGGGGATAGAAGTAGTCCTCAGTGAGCCCCATAGCAGAGCACTTTAATATCCAATTGTAGAACACTTTTTATCCATAAAGTACACAAAGTGACAAATCATGTGATGCCACATCAGAGAACCAATAAAACATGACTTAGTGCACCACTATCAATCTCATTTTTTTTTGGGTCTTTTTGGATACCTCAACAAAAAGCATGTTGATGTGGCTCTAAAATGAAATCCAGAAGCACATGAGTTGCCAAAAAACCTGTTGTACAAAATTGGGAGTGATTTGAAATTTCCACGTAGGATTTTTAGAAATGTGAAGTTAGGGTGCTCCACTATGGGCCCCTCTCCCCTATTTATATATTTGTAAACTATCAAATCACATAATATGATATTAAAGGTGTATATTTAAATTGATGTATAATTAATCTTGAACTTTTATTTTGAAAGAAAATTTGAATTTGTATCATCTTGTATTTAAGGTTGAATAAAATAAAAATCATCTCACTCATAATTTACAAGATCAAAATTATTTTTTTATTAATCAAAACAAAAAAAATTAAACTACATTATGAAATAGTATTAAAAGTTATATATCATTAATTCAAATATCAATCTTAACATATTTTTCCAATTACAATAAAAAAAAAGGGAATTTTGCAAGGATATTCATGATGACTGGTTCTTAATTTGAAATGAGAATAATTAGTATTTTTTTTTTTTTAGTAAATTATGTTGAATGAAGTTTGCATTTTTGCATAGTGGGTTATAGGTTTGTAAAGTTGTGTTTAAAATTTTAGATCTTTTGTAAGAGTATATATTGTTTTATAATTTTTTCACTATAGTATATTTGAAATCGAATAATTTGTAATAAAGTATTTTAAGATGTTTTTAAGAGTAATTTAATTGTATATTCTATTAAATGTTTATAGAAAATAAATATTCTTTGTGTTTGAGGTTGAAATATATATTTGTTGGATTATACTTATCTTTAATCTTTGAGACACACATGAAATAACTTAATAAGAAGGTAAAATGTAAGTTGATAGGCTTTTATTGTGGAAGCCCCGCCCATGCTTGATAAATTGTTTCGTGCACGGAATTTTACCGAGATTCCGATTTTTGCATTTCAAGATACTACACTTCACTAATAATTTCAGACTTCACAATCGCGACTTCAAACCTGTAAAACGCCATTGGATTTCATTAAAAAAAATTATAGTTAATGCACCAACGCTGTGGTAACCTCATCACCATTGTGCTCTTTAAAAGCAAAGCTTTCATTCCATTGTGTTCTCCATAGTTTTTTGAATAAGCATTATTTTTTTGTTTACCCTCAAGCAAATCAGGGCATTATATCGAATCTCACTTTTATGTAGGGCTTGGGCTTTGCAGTCTTCTTTTGTTTGGATGTGCAGGCTTTCTTCAGTGCTTTTTTCTTCATTATAGGTAACTTTCCTTCAAACAAGAATGTTTTATATTTGACGTTGCTTTTCACAGGCTCTCCAACATTGAAGATTTTTAGCCAGAGGCATCTTTTGCTAATTGGCTTTAGCATTTGGGTTTATTCTCTTCCCACGTCATGTATCATCTCCATATAGGAAAAACACGGAGACATCAGAAAGGGAAAAGCTAGGGTTTGAAATAGCACATATGACAACGCCTCTTCCATCCTCTTATATGTCCTCTATTTTTCATGACTTCTTTCTTCATAGCTTAGCCTTTGGCATAGCATCACACAGGGCTTGGGCTTTGCAGTGTTCTTTTGTTTGGATGTGCAGGCTTCTTTTCAACCTCCACAATTTGGCACCTGTCCACTTCTTTTTTAAATCTTCACACAACTGCAACAGGCTCTATGTGGGTGCAGCACAACTGATTCCTTGATCAAAAATAACTATACTTGAATCCTGTGCCTCTTGCTTCTTACTTGAGGTTGTCTCAATAGCTTCATAGCAGCTTTTTATGCATGAAAGTGAAACAATAAAATTAATTGCTCCCATATGATTTATCTACTGAGGCAATCTCTTCTAGGAAGAACAAATCCATTACCAGGGGTCGGGCATCCCTCATGAATTGGTGATTACACCTTATTGCAGGAGCAACTACCCAGCATGTGTGACTAGTAAACCCCAATAGTCCCAGTTCTGCATACTCGGTGGATGGAAAAAGCAATTTGATCCTGGTGGATAGTGTGAAACTCTCTCACGCTTGCCAATGAACAAACACCATATTAATCCTCCTATTGTGTTTCCTGATTCCTAGCTCTCTCATGTAAAATTCATTGGGATTTGTCATTTCCCAAATTTTCTATATAAATCATGATAGTTGTTTCTGATTTGGACAAGTACTCATCTATATCTTCTACCCTGTTAATGACATTTGAATTTTATTCCCACCAATTCTTGGTGTGATTGTACTATGGCAAGTATGTGAATAAATAACAAGGAAAGTGGTTGTGCTATTGAATAACCCAAATAGCTCTCTTTAGGTTGAACACATACACACAAGTCCTAATGGGAAACTGGGTACCTTGTTGAATAATCTAGTTTGGTCTTTTGGTTTAAGATTCACATCGACAGGCATTTAGTTCTAGCAGGGTCAATTAGTAAAGAATGTTTTGAAAAGTTTTTTTATCTTTTTACAAGCATTTAGTTAAAGACAGATTGTCAGAATACCTTTTAGTTAAAGGCAGATGTGAAGAAGTGTTCTGAGATTTAACCCTTAGTATTTGAAATAAACTCAATCATCCACAACCAGTCATCCAACCTCTACAATCTCATTTCAATCATTTGTCCCAATATGCCACTTATATTCAAATTAGATGGCGAACATATGTAGACTTTGGTTGTTCCGTTCTTTTGTTAGTTGTGTTTGTTTATTTCAAGTATTTAGTTTATTTTTGCATCTCTACCTTCTTGTGAGTTGTTTTTGTTCCTTTATCATCGTTGTTGTTGAGACCAGACAAAAAATCCCTTCCATTTTGCTTTTCATATATATCCATGCTCTGTTTCAAGGCTATTGTTTTAGCACAAAGAATGATGATGCCAACAAATGGAAAAGACTATGGAACTTATGTATTCCCATTATCACTTATGGCAATAGTTTTAGTTTAAAAACTATGCTAGTGAAAATATTTGAGCA
>VDFB02239703.1:0-29418 GCA_007258455.2 Sequoia sempervirens | reverse complement strand
GTGATCCATGCAAGGTCAATGCAAAGTTCGTTGCATCCCAACAATGGTGGATGTTCATCAAGATTCAATGTTATCAACACACATTTTGGATATTAAATGTTTATGGCTCTACATCAACTGCTAGCAAGAAATAGGTATAGGAATCTTTGATAGTAACCCTCTTTTTTGTTAAGGGAGGAATTGATTATCTTTGGAGGGAATTTTAACACTATTACATCCTTGAAAGAGAAAGATGGAGGTATCATTCCCCCTCCAAAAGCAATGGATGACTTTTCCAATTTCATCCTAGATAACACATCCATTGATTATTTACCAACTAATGGTAAATTTACCTAGAAAAAAAGAAGGAAACATTTTTGTCTCATTAGAAAGAGGTTTGATATGTTTCTCCTCTCCATAATTTGGACCAATACTGATTTTAAATATGCCTCTTCCATCCTCTCATTCTTGGGTTCAAATCATTAGCTGATCTAGCTAGATATTATTTGGAATTTTGTACCAAATAAATTTAAATCATCCTTTAAATTTAAACACATATGGTTCAAGGATGAAATTTTTTTTCTTTGCCTCAAACAATGGTGGGAGAATGCACCATTCATAGCAAGCTCCAAACTTTACCAATTAGCAAAAAAAAAAACTATTCATAAAAGGGTAGATCAAACAATGGAACCATCTCCATTTCAAAAATAGTTTTGAACAAAAACATCTTATTTAGTAAATTCAAGTTCTCAATGAACAATTAATTCAAAAGGGTTTTAAAAATGAATCCTTCCACCATCATAACCAACTTCAAAAATAACTCAAAGAATCTCTTGCTAGAGAAGAAATATATTAGAAACAAAAGTCAAGAAAAACTTCGTTAAAAGAGAGGGATAAGAATACCAATTTTTTTCACACCTTAGGCAAGGTCAAATGCAATGCTAACACAATATTTTCTATAAATTTTGTATCTAATAAACTTCTAAAATATGAACAAGAAATTCAAAATGAGTTTGTCCTATTCATTTCCAACCTCCTTACAAAACCGACGAATCAAGATCCTGATGTGGTTGGAAAAGAGCAATAATTTTTAAATTTCATCCTAAAGATACTTAGTCTAATTGATAAAAAATTTCTATTGGCTCCATTCACCTTGCAAGAGGTCAAAATTGTAGTTTTTGTACTTACCCTAGACAAAGCTCTCGAGCTAGACGGTTTCACTATGCTAAAGTCTATCAAAAATGTTGGAATTTTGTGAAAAGAGATATCTAGTTGGCTTTAGAAGAATCTCATAGAAATGGAACAATGTTAAAAGAGCTCAACACCACTCATATTTCTCTTATACCCAAAGTCAAAACTCCCTCCTCATTTGCAAATTTTAGACCTATCTCCGTCTACAATACCATTTGTAAAAAAATTTCTAAAGCCATTACCCTAAGGATTTCTAAACTCATTTCAGGCATAATCTCAGAGGAACAAGGTGGGTTTTTTTCTAGGAAAAGAGAAAATTGAAGGGGTAATAATATCTCATGAAATATTGCACTCAATTCATCAAGAAAAAATTCTAGCTATGATCATAAAATTAGACATAATGGAGACCTATAACAAAGTAAATTGAGATTTTTTATCAAACGTTTTGGAAATGCTATGTTTTGTTGCAAAATGGTGCAAATGGATTCTTTCCTATCTGAAATCAACTAAATTATCAGTCTTCATAAATGGCTCTCTAATTTATTTTTTCTCTACCTCTCAAGGATTTAGGCAAGGGGACCCTCTTTCCCCTTTCCTCTTCATCTTGACAATGGAAGCATTAAACCAGACAATTTCAACCTTCCATGCATCAAGTAAATGGAATGGTATAAAAATGCCAAGATCATGCATCTCTTACATTCATTCCTTATTTATAGACGATGCATTACTATTTGGCCATCCTCGGTGTGTGAAACCAAAAACATAAAGTATGTGTTAGACAACTAATATCTAATATCAGGTCAAATGATTAATTTGAGGAAGTCAAAACTATTTTTTTGATAATACTAGCACTCTAGTAATTGGTCTCATCCTCTCTATCTTAGAATTTAGATGGAATAAACTACCCTACAACTATCTAGGTATTCCTTTCTTTTTTGGGGCTCAGAAAGCCTCATTTTGGCATAATATCTTTAGAACTATACTCCTAGAAGGGTAGATGGTTGTCATTAGCATGGAGATTTACTATGATAAGATTAGTGGTATCTACCATTTCAAATTCCTTATCTTTAATACTCAAAATACCAAGATGGATTCATGAGAACATTGTCAAAGTAATTAGGAAATTTTGGTCAAGAGGCAATTTGGACAACTCCAGGAAAATACCTTTAGTTTCCTAGGAAAAAATATGCAAGGATAAAGTCTTTAGAGGTGTTGGCATTCAAAATCGAGAATTGAAAAATTTGGCCCTAGGTGTGAAGCTAACATGGAAGCTCTATGCAAATCCTTCTTCAAAATGGATTCAAATCATGAGATCCAAGTACCTAGATTTGACAACCTTGAAAAGAATCTTCACTTTGGAAAATCCATTGGAAGGCTCAAAAATGTGGAATTTCATCATCACATGTAAAGATGTACTCTCACCTTTCCTATCATGGACTGTCAACAATGGAGAAAAGGTTAATTTTTGGGAAGATTCATGGAATGTTAACCCTCTGTTAACTACATTTAGTGGTCTACAAGAGGCTCAAGCTTGTCTAAAACAAATTTAGGGTTCAAAGCTCAAGCATTATGTAAGGGACAATGCAAATTTCAAGTCCAACATTACATGGAAAAAATTTAATAATCTCCCATTCCCCCCACATCAAAAACAAAAGTTGCAATCAATATTGGACACAAGAACTATTTTACTTTTAGATTCCAAGGATAGAATTATTTGGGCTCCATCCAAAACAAAACAATATAATGTCAAAAAGGGCTACAAATATTTGATCTTTGAGGACAGAATTCAACTAGGTAAGTGGCCATATAAGCTTTGTTGGCACACCTCAATTCTCCCTAAAGCAAGCACTTTTTCTTTGTTATCTCTTCATAACCGGGTTCTAACCAGTTGTAGGCTTTCCAGGCTAAGGCTAGCTCAACCATTCAACTATATTCTATGTGGAACCCACTAGGAATCAATGGACCATCTTTTGTTCCACTATAATTTTTCTCAAACATGTTGGAATTGGATCCAAAACAAACTTCATTGGCTTCCCCCCTGCCAACCACCATTTTGGAGATATTTCAAAGTTGGTCATTACTCTATAAAGGTTCTCTCTTTGAAGCACTATGGGTGGTGATCCCAACCTTACTAGTGTGGAATATATGGCTTGACTAAAATAAAAGGATTTTCAGAAGAAAAAAAATTAGATCTAAAAATTTTCCTCAATAAATTAGAAAGGAATATATGAAAATTATTAATGGGAGATGTAGTGAAAAATTCAAACCCATATAACTCATTCTCAAGCTAGGATAATGAAATGTTAAAGTTTTGGTCTCTCTTGAAGGTTCCAAACTAGGGGAACATTCTAATGTCCAAAAATTTGACAAAATTAGAATCAAATGGTGTGCCCTACCCCCAAATGTCATGAAACTAAATTTTTATGGCACATCCAAATACAATCTAGGATTATCTGGGTTAGGTTGTGTAATCCACAATGACAAAGGAGAGTTACTAAATGGTTTATCTCTGAAGCTACCTATGGGCACTAACAATGTAGCAAAGGTGTATGGCCTCTTAACAGGTGTGAAGCTGGTGCACAACATGTAGCTCAAAATCATTCACATTGAAGGAGTTTCTTTAAACATTATTAATGCTTGCACGAAATGACAAGTAAACAATTGGGTCATTTCTTACATCTTGAAACTGGTTTGGGAGCTCCTTGATGGTTTCATTTCAATAAAAATTACACATTTCTATAAGGAAACTAATTCTACAACAAACACCATAGCAAATCACGCTTTCAAAATGGAGACAAAAATACTCCAAATCGATCGATCTAATTTTCTCAACTTGGAGAATTTTACGCAAATTATTTGTGAAGAAGGTCAAGGGAGCAACACTTCTGGGGTCTCAAGTTAGCTACATTGTTAATGTTGGATCACTTGTGTTTCCCACCTCATTGGTGTGGCAACTAATTGGTTGGGTCTCGGATTAGTATCAAAGAAGTATATAATTCTATGTGAGATGTTATGCACTTCGTGTGACTTTTCTCCAAGGGTGGTTCAGAAAGCCTAATATTAAGCCTGGTGTCCACCAATGCCTTAAAAAGGCTATTTCATCTAGTCTATGAGATGGTTTTCCTAACCTCCCCAAGCACCACAATGTTTCCCTCCATGAGCCCAATTCCCACTAGTGCCATGTGGCTTTTGCGTGCAAGTTTTGAATGTTTGGAGTTTGAAGGTTGCGTAAAGGTGCAACATTGGTCTGTTTTGTGGAAGTTGGCTCATTGAGTCTTGGGTTAGTTGTATAGAGGCTTATAATTCCTGGGTGAAAAATGTCATACACTTTGAGGGACAATCCTCCCATGGCCAAAAGTGTAACCTTAAATTTAGCATCTGAAAGTGCTAAGAAGATGTCATTTTGTTTGGACCTCAAATTGGGTGTACTAAGGCTTTATCTCGACTTGACTTTACTATGATTGTTGCATTGTTATCCTCCAAGGAGGTGCCAAAAGGAAAGTATATTGAGCCCAAAACATGATAATGCCACATGTCATTTGGGCACAAGCTCAAGAACATTTTGAGCTTGAATATTGTAGAAAGGTCCATGATTGGTGGTTTAAATACTTATGTGTTATTGCCACATGTATTTTTATCATGTGACCGCAAGAGCGATTTCAAAAAATTATTTTCACATTACTTCACCATGATTGTTACACTGTATTCCCTTAAGGAAGATTCTAAAAGGAAAACATATTGAGTCTAACACCCAACAATGGCATGCGTCATTTGATTGCAAGCTTAGAATAATTTTGAGCTTTTAGTTTGTGCAAAGGTGTGCTATTAGTTGTTTTAATACTCATGGGTCCACAAGAGTGGATTTGAAAGCTTCTAATAGGAACGTACTATTCGCTAGCACCACGTGTCACTTGGGCACAAACTTAAGAAGGATCATGGCCAAGGAAACCTAAATAATGTGTCATTGGCTCATTGTCACCTCTAGAGGGATCATGTAAATTTGTGATCGCTATCACACCTACTCATGAACACTATTTTGAAAATTCCACTATAAACTCTAAGGGAATACTATTTTGACATTTTCTCAACCAAAGGTGGTGGTTTTCCCTTCGTACCCCATAATCAACTATGACAAATCTCCCAAAAAATAAAAATACTGTAACCTTCCACAACAAATAGAATTCCCAAATACTACAAATGAAGCGAAACCAATATCGAACTTCAATGGATTAAAAGCACCACCAAACAAAAAAATATGAGATAAATTCCTCAACCACTACAAAGGTGATGAAAATACCTTTCTGTTGATATTTGGTTTGCAAAAATTAGCCTTCATTTGCAAAAGATATGCAAAAAATAAAAAATGCCTTTAGAGGCACTTCTAGAATCTTCTGGAGCTCTCGGTCACACAATATGACCACAGAATGCAACGGGCTAAAAAATGAGCCTCTTGCGCCAAGTGAACTCCAAATTTTTAAGTTCAAGCAGAAAGGGAGCAAGTCATACCAAACACCAAGCAATCTCCACAACAACTCCAATCACCACACAAAAAATAGCATCTTCATATTCTATGACACTTGCTCACACTAATTACAAGGGGTAGGAGGCTATTTAAAGGGATAAAACCAACCATACCTAGCCAATGTAGGATTAATGTTCCAAAAATATTGAATTCTTCTTAGGCCCAATAAAGAATAGTCATGAGAAAATTGGAAACCCTAATATAAAATTTTAGGGGAACTTTATAAAATATAAAGTTTCAAGAGGTTTCACTAATAAATCAAAACACACTGGAGATATTGTCGTTGCACCCTCAATTATATTATTGGCCTAGCAAATCGGAGTCTGCTGCAAAAACTCTTTAATCAAAAATTGCTTTACAGGAGAATGCTACACCCCTTGAGAAAAAAAAAATGAGACTTCTTGGCCACAAACTCCATGCGCTCCCCAAGAGAGATGAATCACACCCAAATTAAAGAACATGCCTAGCAGGTGAAAGGAAGATAACACAAATTGATAGCGAATAAACATAATTCTCTAGATCTCATCCAAGAGCTCCAAATAGCACAAATATACCCAATAAGTAGAGGATTAATGAAATCCACTCCTTCTATTAGCATGATATAGCAACAAATTCTCAGGAAATACCAATTTCACATAAACCTTCAGAAATGAGAGAAGTCAATGCTCTTTCGCTGAAGAGAAATTTATGCTAGATATGAGATGATTAATGTACATAATGTTACAGGCTTATAAAGCCATGCCAAAATGCAAAACAGTGTGCAACCACCCAATACGAGAATACGAGAATAAAAACCTAATTACCCTATTAAATGAAAAATATGTGCCTAAGTTAAAACTTAAGTAAATATGCATTTACTTTGACAGTTATTCTACTAATGAATGTAAGGCTTTGAGTAATCGAATTCAACATCTTAAGGAGTAAGGTGCTCTTCTTTGTGTTGAAGCACCTGGTTCCTCTAATTGATACTAATTTTTCACTCCCATCAATCATCTCGGCTCATACTTGTACTGCACTCAATGGAGGCAAGGGGGTAGGATCTTCGTATGACACTTATTGTTGTCTCTTTTGGCTAATTGACCACCTTCCATGTACATATATAAGAGAAATATTGGGATGTGGATGACATGCCTTAAGTTGGCTTGCATATGACATACTTATTCATGATGTAGTTTCATTCAGGAACATATGACTTAGCATAGGGCTTTCCGAAAAACCTCTCATGTCTTCTTCTACTTTAAAGAAATTTCTCACAAGAATGGTGTTCGCAATTACTTTAAAGTGGGGGCATACATTGACACTCATGTCTAAGTATGCGGTTTTCTTTATTCTTGTGATGTGTCCTTTTCTTGGTGGTGTCATTGGGTTTGATTTCCTCTAAGAGCATGATATTTCTTTGACTTTTCCTCTCTTGGAGACATTAGGAAAATGTTCCCTAAGAAAATACCATACATGAACTAAGAAAAATCCCTTTGAACATACCTTACACTACTTTGACATTTACAATACTTGGTATATGGCTAGCCACCTTGCATAACACACTTTGTATTCCTATGGAGCCATCCCATTTATTCATGGGTGTCAAGCACATGAATCTTTGCTTTCCTCATGAATTTTTTTTTGTCATGTTGTGTGGTGCCTTATCAAAGTTATCAAGAGGTATAGCTTTGGTATGGTTAGCATATGGGAAGAAAAACTTAGGCGTCACTTTCCCATAGCCACTTGCTTGTGGGTGTGAGCATATATAGGTCGTGTGTGTATGTGTCTCACCTCTCTATGGGATCACCTAGTGGATGACCTATGCTTCCACTAGCACTTGTGAGTGTGCATTTGGTTTGCATAGTGGACATTGTGTTCTATTTGTATCCTGAAGGAGCACGTGGAGTAGTTTGATTCATTGATGGTATATGTGGCTATGAAGGTTTGTTTCCTTGTTATGAATGTTTGATTTTACTTGTTTACCCATTATACAATGTATACAATAAGTGGGAGAATGTTAGGAAAAAGGTGTGTTTTCCACCTTTCATTATGTTATTAATGTAATATTTTATTTATTAGGTGGTACACACCTAGAGAATCAAGGGATGCATGCATCGCATGGATCTAGCATTCTTGGGGCCACTTTATGTGTTGTATTTAATATTGGATTAAATATTTAATGTGGGGTTGCACATGGGAATAATATTTAATATTGGAAAAACTTACTACCAATATTAAATGAGGGGTTAATGGTTTTGTAAGCTCATGGTATTAGTCACATGGTTTTATGTAATACCACTTGGTGGTTTTGTGTAAGTTTGTTTCTATAAAAGAAAAAAAATGGGTAGTTGTCTAAGGTTGGCTAGTTGGTAGGTTAGCTCTTGTTACCATTTGTAAGGTTTGAAGCATGGCATGAGATGTATGGTTACACATTTTCCACATGGAGTCCTTGTAGAGGTATTGATATTTCAAAGGTGTTCATGGAGGACTCTGAAAATGTATTGTAATATTTATTGATGAATAATACATGAGTGATGGATGCTTTTGGAGGTTGGGTTTTTCCCTCTTGATGGTTTTCGTAGGGTATATCTTGTGTCATTTTTTATAGTATATTGTCTATTCTTTTGCATATGGATTTTGAATACTTGTTTGCATGGATTTCTTTATTTGAGTTATGTGGAAATTATATTGGGTTGTTTCCTTTTAGAGGGGCATGATGATCAAAATAATTAGGATGGACAAGATTGTCTTGATTTGAACATGCAGTGGAGATTGAAATTTATCATATATGTGTGAGAAAAACCATGGTGATGTTTGATTGTGACATGTTATTACTCTCACACATAGAAATCACATGTAGATAAATGATTTGATAGGAAAGAGGTCTCACACATGCAATATGGAGGGTGTACATCTTTTTAGGGAAAATTATTGGTTTAAATAGGTAAATCACCTATCTAGGCCATGTTTACATGTGTTAATTCCACTTAGGTCCTAGGAGGGAATATTTCTAGTTAGTGTTAGTTGTCACTAGATCCTATTTTATCTTTTGAAATTTAATAGCTTATGTCCTAATCCATTTAATATTTCTTGAGGTAGTTGTCTCATTACATAGGATAGAGACACATGTCAAGACCTTGTCTAATCCTATCTCACAACTTGCCTTTATAACCAAGGCATCATATGTGCATTGTCATATTCAATATGGAAATATTGCATCCATAATCATAGCATGTTATTTATATCATTTCTCTCTTGTGTAAGTTATTGTTGTATTGTAGGTAATCAAGGGGTGTTGATGAGTTCACCATAAACTCCTACATGGTATCAAAGTTTCAATGTTGCAGAATTCTTCCTAGATCTAAAGGATCAATCTTGGCATGGAAATTTTTGTGGGTGTGAGTAGTGGTTTCAAGGAACTCACTATTCAATCCAAGGAATTAGAGAAAGTTAGGTTTTCCTTTTATTTCATCAAAAAAATTCATATATTATATGATTAATAAGGGTTTTAAGTTGGGCAAGGGTTACAAGATCTAGGTGGTAACTGAATTTTTGGAGAACTTTGGGCCAAAATTTCCCTAGTCATTTCATTTGGAAGGCCCAAAAACCCCAAGATTGATTGTCAATTCAATAAAATTAGATAATTTTCCACGATCTTGAGGAAAAAATCACCCCCCTTTGCCATATGTACAACCATATGACTATAATAATTGTAGGTTGTATTGTAGGAGTAAAAGAATCATGTGGTTGGCCAAAAAAATTGTAGGCTTACAATTTTTAAAAAAATTTAAAAAGTTTTTTCTTGAGTTTTAATATAAAAATCATTTATTTACCTTTATCGTACAATTCATAGACTTTTTAGTTTGTAGCAATACCACAAAGGTACCTTCCACAAGCCTAAAGGATGTTGCATGGCATGGGATGGAGGCCCTACAACCACAAGGTCCCCACCATTCACAATTGATCTATTCAATCTACATTAAGAAAACCGATGATCAATCAAAAAGAAAACAAGAAGCAACCATAGAATATTCTAGGTTTAAAAAAATATTCCATATTCCATCAAATATTTTGTTGTACATAACTGAATATTTTGACACTCAAAGATTCTAATAGAATATTCTGGACCAGTGGGTCATTATTCCATCAAGTGAGAGAATATTTTATTTTCACGACTAAGAAACCATCAAATTTATGCTTGTCATTTGTTGATGTCAGCACTACATCAATAATGATGCTAGTTTCCATTGAATTTTCCCCAATCTCCATCGTAGATTTTGATTTTTCAATCAAACTTTGGAGGCTTATAAATTTTTCATATAGAATCCTTTCTTCAATATTTTTTTATTTGGGGTAGGATTTCACACTCTTCATAGTGGTGTGATTGGTTTTTCATCTTAGTGCCTAGTGAATCCATAAATTATAGATTTTGATAGGTATTGCTAAGTCATTCTCATTTTGGGAACTTTTGGGGCTCCGTTCTTGCTCCTACAATAACATTTTTGGGTGATTTTTTTTGAAAGTGCATAATTTTTTGTGTACTTTATAGTGGTGTGATGAGATTGATCCCATATTGTGTAAAAAATTTCCTTTGAGCTTGTGGCCAAATTTTACATCTGTATTCACTAAGATCAAGTCCACTTTGTTGTTGTTGGTAAGTGGCACCTGTAATCACACTAAGAATAAAAATCCCAACCTCATATATTTCTTGAAGGGTTTCTTGGTTGAGTAATTTGGTGAGTTAATATTGTGTTGTTGTTAGTTTTAATCATTTCTTCTAATGCATGGAAAGTAAAATGTGATTATCGTGGGAAGAAAAAGTATACAATAAATAAATATTTGTAAAAGGAAGTTGATGATTTGAAACTTATTTATGAAATTTATCAGTTGCAACACCTTCGTATTGCTAATGACATCAATTTTCTTAATTTCCCTTAACTAGCATCAATTGAAACATCTAGTGTTATTAATTCATGATATGTTGACACAATGGGGGATGAAAAGTGTAGTTGAATGGCACACACTAACATCTCATCTCCTTCATCTACTATTGTACCTGAGGATGCTTGTGATTCCATTGTTTTGACTCCTTGTGATTTAGTACGACTGGACATGCATCATCATCCAGAGATGACTACTTGGGATGAGTATATGACATACATTGTTGGTTTGTCTTATAAGTCCCACATTTCAGATTTGGGAAACACCATTGATTACATTCATCTTCTCTTTGATGAATATGATTCTTCTTCAATTGTTGTGAGGGAACACTCTGACCCTCTTATTCATTCTCTACATGATCATCCTTTGCAATTTGACATGAGTGTGGATTATTTTGGACAACATTTGGAAGATTCTTCTTTATCTTTAAAGGAGGTATCTTTGTCTTTGGATTATGTTCTAAAATCATTCCTGGGAGTTCATGGTTTGTCACCTTCTTCTTTGATTGGGCATGTACCTAATCTGATTGTGACATATTTTTCTACTTGAGACATGGAAAAACTTGAGCATTCTTTAGAGACATCAAATATCATCCTTCTTCTTGCATATTCCTATTTGAAATGGGAAGCATTCCTGCATTTTTACTTGGTATATCTTCTTCCCAAGGGGAGAAACATTGTTTGTAGGCACGGATCATGTTTCAAGTCTTAAAACATTTACCATTTTTTTAGGATGTTACACATTAAGGGGGGGTTTCATGGTCTCTCTTATTCTATCTTATGAGGGTGTATTTTTCCTCAAATGGGGTTTTATACTTCTCATTCACCATTGAGAGCATTTGTATTTTATCTCTCTTTTGGGGAGGAGTTTTATCCCACTAGGTTTTCTCCTTTTCTCCATTTGTGAGAGATTGCATTGCATTTTCACATGGGTACCTAACATGGCCTTGTAATCAAGACCCACCTTTGTGTCATTTGAATAGTCTCAAATTCACACTACTTATTGCCTTCACTCTATTTTTTTTTATTTGTAACTATATAGACCTAAAAACAGTCATCACATTTAGTTAATTAAATACAACCTATTTAATTAATACTTCAACTACATATAAATAAGGTTTTACTTTATTTATATTGTTCACTTCCCTTTTAATTCTCCAAAATCACATTCTTCTAAATAATTAAATAAACAAAATACCCTAAACATGTTTATTTAATTAACCTTCCTTAATCCTAATTAAGAATTGGAGCACATTTCTACAACTTTTGTGTGCCACCTCATAAAGGTCACATGAAAATAAATAAGCCTAATTATTAATTAGAATTATCCTCACACACTTCCACCAATGATAAAAAGCACATGGCTTTATTCCCCCACACTTCCAACAAATTTGGAGCACGTGGGTCTTTGATTCACACACTTGGGAATCCCATACATTTGGCATGTTTCCAATTGGTCAAAGGATTCTCTCCACACATGTGGTATGTTGTCCTTGGTCAAGGGGGCAACATCTTGATTCCTTTCATCTCCACCATCTATTATTTCTCCTTCAAATCTAAACCATTGATAGGTGCCACCTCACAAAATGCTTGAGGAACCCTATTAATACACCCTCTTGCCTTTGCATTTATCATCCACAATTTGTGTAAAGTTACTATGCAGACTTATCTTAGGAGCTTGGATCTATCATGGAGTCTTATACTTAGTTTTCATATCATGTGTTACTTTGCATTCTCATCTTAGATTAATCAATTGCTTCATAGTTACATTTTATCATCCCCATTGCATCATAGTTACATTTTAGGTTAGTTTGTTTTATATTTGCATTTGATCATATGCATAATCATGGATAGTTCATTATAGTTTCATATCATCTCACTCATCTCCACTTGTTCATTCATCATCAACATCATCCTTCATTTATCATCATATTCATCATCATTTCCATCGTCTTGTTTCATTTAGAAGCATACCACTAATTCTTCCAGCACACATTTGCACATAGGAATAATCTTAGCTTGCATATTAAGCATCAAATCTCGTTTCTAGGTAGTCATTTTAACAACCATTGTGCCCATAGAAATCTAAGGGTCAAATGGTTTAATAAATCCCTAGAAATAGAGGATAATGATACGTATTTGAAAGATTTGATTGTATTACAAATAGAGTTGTTTTACTTGCTTCAAACTTTGAATGTAAACCATCTCATTAAGGTTTGTGTTGACATCCAATATCCTATCCACATTCGACACACACACAAAATGGTGCCCACCATGGGGCCTTTGCCTCACTTGTTGCTAAATGTTTTACAAATTTTGTGATCACAAGTTCAAATTGAAGACTTGGGAGCCTTTTGCACCTGTTTTGAGGCAATTCTAGGCTATTTCTGGAGTTTTGGCACCTCTTGTCTCTGTTTTCACCTATTCTGGGACCATTTTGGGCCACTTTTAGAGTTTTGGTACCTCTTGCACCTATTTTGGCACCTCTTGCTAGAGTTTTGGTGCCTCTTGCAAGTTGTTCTGAGACTATTTTCACCTATTTTGGGACCATTCTAGGCCACTTTTAGAGTTTTGGCACCTCTTGCTGGAGTTTTGGAACCTCTTGCAAGTTGTTCTAAGACTATTTTCACCTGTTCTAGGACCATTTTGGGCCACTTTTAGAGTTTTGGCACCTCTTTCCTATTTTAGTGCCTCTTGCAAACTATTTCAAGGAGTTTTGGCTTGTCTAACTTTGTTTTTGAGCTTTTTGTCTCTATTTTGGTGCCTCTTGTCTTTGTTTTGGCACCTCTTGCAATTTTTCACCAAATCAGAAACTCACATTTTATGTCGTGCATTTGCAGGTTTTCCCAGAATTCATTGTCAAAGACTCAAAACATAAACTACTAACACATTGTAGGGGTTGGGCGTTATTCACTTGTTTTCCTTTTGGTTAAGATAGGAATGTAGCTTAATTAAAAGGTTAATGAATATCATGTTTCCTTTTGGTTAAGTTAGGAACATAGCTTAATTAACGAGTTAATGAATACCATGTATCTTGTATGTGATGGATAGTACGAATGTGCTCTCCCCTTAATTGGGTGAACCAAAAAGCTAGACCCATTCTTGTTTTATGTGAAGTGTAAGTGGAGTATATGGCATGAGTTATCTCTTTATTCATATGAAATAAAGATCAATCGAACTATGGGTATACTTGCTTTCTTTTGTTTATCCTAGAGGTCTTTCCTTGTGGGAAAAAGTAATCACCCAAGGAACAACCCAACCGGTAACACTCTAAAGCCAAGCGACTTCCAACCAAGATATAAATGTGGATACTTGAGGAAAGTTCAAGTATCACACGGGTGGCTCTGACGAGATGGATCAAAAGGGACTCTCGCCGCATGGGTCACTCCCTACGAATGAAATGTCTGAATTAAAACCCTTGTTGTAGATTTTCCAAAATCCTTTATCTATTCTTTGGTGTAGTAACGGTCATTGCCAAGGCATCCACATTCTCACAAATTTTAGTAGATGTGACCAGTTCACCATGGGAGTTTCATGGGGACTAGAAGTTTGGTTGGACTAAGAAGAGAGTGCACTGTAGGGGGGAGCCCGTGAAACCAAGCTTCTGAATTCATCCGCTGAAGATAGTGTGGTTGGGGTAAAACCCATGTGGAATCTAAAAGAATATAGTCTTACACAGCCTTAAGAGTGTATATTCTGCTTGATGTGTCTTCAAAATGAAACTAAAAAAAAAACCATAAAAAATGTTACATTTTGAAAGTGAAAACCTTGATTCAGAACTACATTCATTAAGGTATACAAGTAAGTAACTTAGGTCCATCCATCTTCATAAAATCAATTCTTTTAGCAGTGTGCAACCTTTCCTTAGGAAAAACAGAGTCATAATATGTGGTTTACACAATGACTTCATGAAAGGTCAAGATTATAAAACCAAAGATCAAACCCCTTAGTCCAAAACAACATCAAAAACATTTTTCTATGCTCTATGACTTTAGAGAAAGGTTAACCTTCAATTTTTACAAGAGATCTTGCAAAAATAATTTAGAGTTATACATGATGTACTATTGTCAAAATCTAAGACTTTTCCAACGGTTTGAGTACCTTAATTACACCTCTTGAATCAAAACTCTGAGTTCAACATCATTCCTTAGATACCGTAGAAGTCTAAACATGTCGAAACAAACCTATACAAGTGGAACTTTTCAAACTAAACCTAGATATAAACATTTCAAGGGGCCTAAATCATCAATACCCATCACATCTTTGCTTGAACAACCTAGTTTCATCTTCGGGATTTGTCATCCTTTAATCATGAAACTATGTCATGCAATCAAATCAAACTTAGTCTAATCAATAGAATTTGTCATTCTATTTGACTTAGTTGTAATCCTTGGCACTATTTCAAACTTAGATAAAAGCTTAGTCTAAATCATAACACTAGTATGCCCATCCAAACGAGATCACAAAAGAGGAGATTCAAGGACAAAGAACTTGGAACACCCAACTTTGAAACAGAAAATATAGAAAGTCCGAGTAGTGAAGCTTTCGATATCGAAACTCCCAACATTGAACCTCAAAATAGTGAGATCCCTAGCAACATGGCTGATGTAGAAGAAATCCCTATTCCTAGACTCAACAACACTCAAGGGGAAGAAATAAACGATGAGGATATCCGACAAGTGGAACAAGACCCCAACTTCCATAAGTTTTTGGAAAATATTTTTGAAAGTGATGGGGAAAAATACCTATTAATGTTAGCCAATCAAGGCATCAAACTTCCCCCTAATATTGATATCAACATCTTAAAATCACCTCTCCAAAAGCTTGAAAAGGAAACAAAACAAATGGTTGCTTTAACTCACCAAATGAAGAACCTTCAACAACAAGTTTTAGATATGCAAAGGGGAACTTCAAAATGATACTTGATCAAGGAAATTTTTCCTTATCCCTTTAATCAATCCATCAACATGATTCCTTTCCCTAAACGTAGTGAATTTCCAAAGCATGATAAATACAATGGTACAACTAATCCATTAGATCACGTACAGGAATTATGAACTATGAGTCTAGAATTTATGCATGAGGAAACTTATTTGATGAGACTGTTTCCACAAAGTCTAGGAGGGACATGTGTTGAATGGTTTTCAAAGATTACACCCCCAATGAACACATTTGAAGAGTTGGTCAATAGATTTCTCACTCAATACTCTTACAATATCCAACATGATCTCACCATGAAAGACCTTTGCAACTTGAAATAGAAAAAGGGTGAGTCCTTCCTCATTTTCTTGAAAAAATGGAAGAGATTGTTTGCAAGGTATGCTCGTCCCATGCCCGAAAAGGAAAAGATAGATATTTTCATTGAAAACCTAAATGATGAGATGAGTTATAGATTGGAATTACAATGTCCCCCTACCTTTGAAAAAATTGATTGAAAAAAAATTAAAATCAAAGAAGCCTTAGTCAAAAGAGGGGTCATTAAAGTATACAATGAAAACAACTCATCCACTTCCTCTAACAACTACAATGGTGGGGACAAACCTAAATTTTTGCAATGAAACAAGAACATGGGTAACAATGAGGTCACAGCTGAAAATCAAAATAAAAAACCAGTAGTCAACCTAACAGCAACTACCACCAAGACTAATCAGACCAACAATCCTCCCAACACTCCAAATGCTAGCCAAAACAACAATTAGACTAATTTGAGGACTAAAGCAACACCGTTTCCAAAACCTTCCAATCGATGGAAATTCACACCATTGGGACAATCCTTAGATTTTTCCTTAAAGGAACTTACTAAGGCTAAGCTTATCATAGTGCTAGAAGCAAAAAATTGGGATACACAAGTCAAACCCTTTTGGTGGAATGATGCCCATTCCTATGATTATCATCAAAACAAGGGTCATATGATGAAAGATTGTTGGCAATTAAAACACGCAATCCAAGATCTCATTGATAACAAAAAGGTACACATTGAAGGACCCCAAACAAATAGTGATCAGGGAGTGTTCAAGAACCCTTTACCCAATTATGAAAAGGGAGATTCCTCTACATGAATACCAAAGGAAAGAATATAAACTATGTTTATGATTCTACCATTCATTGTATTGAGATGGTTGAGAATTCCATCCAAGATAGTGAAATCAGAATCCAAGGGAAGGATGCCACTACTGAAACCCAGCACAATGATGACACCATTTCACATCAAATCAATGACCTTGTACCTAGAAATCTGAGCACTAATGTTGACATGAATGACAATCTAATTAACATCATCAAAATCACAAATGATCAATACAATACACCTATCAATGTGATTACAAGAGGAAAATCCAAGGTAACATTGAAAGGAGCTACCCCTTCCATGTCCAAAACAACTATTTTTCTTGTAACTCAATATAACACTGTTGATCAGTTACAAAAGATACCCGCTCAAATATCCATATTGGAACTTCTCAAGATTTCACCGGCACAAAGAAATCCTAGAACAAGCTTTAGTTGCCACCACAGTACCAAACAATCTGGAAGTTTGTACATTTCAAGCTATGGTGGGACATTTGACTGCACCTCATTGCTTATCATTCTCTAAACATGATGATGCATCCACCACCCATCCACATAATGTTGCTCTCCACATCGAATTCCTAATCCATAAACATTGCATCAAACGTGTCCTTATAGATGGAGGAGTAGGCCTAAATATTTTCACTCTCAAGCTTGTTCATGCATTAGGATATTCTAAAAATTCTATTGATCCTAGAAGGAAAATCACCATAAAAGCATATGATGATGAAGAAAGATCCTCCCAAGGATTGATCATCTTACCCATTCAAGTGGGACCAATCATCAAAGAAATAGTGTGTTAGGTGTTAGACAAGGAATTGACATATAACATACTCTTGGGCGACCATGGATTCATGAAATGCAAGTGGTATCATCAACCTATCAGCAGTGCCTGAAATTTCCTTTCAATGGACAGGAGGTCACCATTGCTGCAAATTCTAACAATCCCCAATATTGCAATGCACTCAGAACAAGTCAAGATACCTGTGTACCACATAGTAGAGAATTCATCAACTCTAATCCATCAAACAAAGAAAGTCTATTGGGTTCTTCATCAAGACAGTATGAGGAAAAGGCTCAATCAAAAGACAAAGGGGTCGTTGACTCTATTTCATGCAACAATGGAAGTTAGCTTGAAGCCTTATTAAAACAGTTAGAAAAGATCCAAATAAAATACACGGGCATGGGGGAATACTCATTTGAGCAATCTTCATACTTATCACAACTTTCATCTTTTCCTAAGTCACATGGACAACCATCCACCTCAAGAAAAAAACATTTACAACCCATCACACTCTTTGATGGGAAGTTTATAAAAGCAAGCACTCAAGTAGAGGAATCAGAAGACAGGGATGTCCTAAACTGGTTATACAAAGATGATGAACCTTCATAGGTATCAGTGTCCAATATATGCACAGATAAGTATGCCAAAGGTCAGACAATCCTGACAAAAATGGGATATGAGGGAAATGGTCCTTTGGGTAAAAGAAAAGAAGGCATTAGTGAACCAATACAGCTCGTTACAATGAATCCCAAAGACAAAACATGACTAGGATACAAGGAAGACTCAAAAGAGGAAGCTATTCAAAGAGTTGTCGAAAGAATCTTACAACTACAGGCTAGTGAGGATCATGAAACAGATACCAATGAATATGAATGGGACTCCCTCTCTGAGGAATCTTTCCATGACAAAGAGATCGATGTAATCCAAAAGTATACACCAATATGTATGAAAGGACAAAGTTCTGGTTCTAGACTCCTTGAATATGGATCGCAGTATGTTGTTGACTCAAGTGAAGACGATCATTCTTCAAGCGAGATAGACACGTTGGAAGAGTGTAACATCCTAGACCTCATTGGACAATTTGATAACATGGCTATCCTGATGCTTACACCTTATGACCTTGGCCAATCTAATGATTCTTTGTCCTTAATGCATCCTGAACTAATTGATTGGGATCAAAATGAGCCTCTTGACATACCCACCTTTTCAAATGATGATGCCCTCATGAGCTTCCTATTTTCCAATAATCCTGACACATGTTCTACCATTGAATCTCAAAACGAAGCTCTTGATGAAGGGAGTGTCAAACCTTTCAGCTGCAAAATGAAAAATATAAGAAATGAGTCTAATAGTGAAAACCATCTAATGGCACTATTAAATCAAGAAAAAGTAAAAACAAAGAGTGTATCTCAAGGTGAAAACCTCCCTAAGGCACCAAGAGATGGAGGGTTTGACACTCTCCCAGAACATTATCAAGAGAGATCTTCAATTCTAATAGAACCTACACAATCCATCAATGTTGGTATAGCTGAAATAGTGAAGACCCTGCATTTAGCAAAATCCATGACAAAAGAGGAGAAACCTCATTTCACCAAATTATTTGAGGAGAGGAAAATCAAAATTTCTTGGTCATATGCTAATATGCCAAGCATAGATCCAGAACTCATTATGCATCATTTATCATTACCACCTAGTGTAAAATTGGTAAAGCAAAAACTAAGAAAGATGCATCCCCATATCACCCTTTTGGTGAAAGCTGAGTTGAAAAAGCTATTAGATGCAGGATTTATAAGACCTATTGACTATTCCAAGTAGATATCAAACATTTTTCTGGTATCCAAACGAGATAAGAGCATCAAGATATGCACAGAATTTAGGGATTTTAACAAAGCCTATCCAAAAGATGATTTTCCTCTACCAAACATTGATCTGATTGTAGACTTGACTGTTAGGCACAAAATGTTATCACTTATGGATGGCTTTTCAGGATACAACCAATTAAAGATAACACCTAAAGATCAAGATAAAATGGCCTTCACATTTCCTTGGGGCACTTTTTTCTAGAATGTGATGCCTTTTTGGTTGAAAAATGTTGGAACTACCTATCAAAGAGCTATGACTACCATCTTCCATGACATGGTGCATAATTTTATGGAAGAATATGTAGATGATCTATTAGAAAAATCCTACACTAGAGAAGGACACTTAGAGATTCTAGACAAAATCTTCACATGATTGGAGAAATTCAAGGTGAGGTTAAATCCCAAGAAATGTGTGTTCAATGTAACATTAGCTAAACTTTTGGGATACATTGTTTGAGCTAAAGGCATCGATGTGGATCCTACAAATGTCAAATCCATCATGGAAATTCCTCCTCCTAAAAACATCAGTCAACTCAGATCATTGCAAGGAAGGTTCCAATCCATCAGAAGATTTATGCAATAACTAGCTAATAAAACTCATCCTTTCAACCACTTATTACACAAGAATGTCTCTTTCAAGTGGGGTGACAAATGTGAAGTTTCCTTCAGTCAACTAAAATAGTACCTAATGACACTGCCTATGTTGATACCACCAATCAAGGGAAAACTATTATTACCATATATTGCAACAACCGAGATATCTTTGGGAGCCTTATTAGCACAGGAAGATTCTACATGAAGGGAGAGAGCCATCTCTTATATCAGCAAGACCTTAAATGGTTATGAGATCAATTACACCTTTATTGAGAAAGCCTGCTTAGTGGTTGTATTTTCTACACAACAATTGAGGCACTACATGCTGACTCACATCATCAAACTCATTGCCAAAATTAACCCATTAAAGTACTTACTCAACAAATCTGCTTTAACAAGGAGCTTAGCCAAGTGGGTCATGAGATTGAGTGAGTTTGACATTTAGTACATGGACAGGAAAGCAATTAAAGGTCAAACCATAGCAGATCAACTAGCTAAAGCACCATTGTCAAATAACAATCCAATGAACATTGAATTCCCTAATAATGATATCCTAACCATATCTACACAACAGTGGCTGCTATACTTTGATGGTTCTTATACACAACATGGATCAAGCATAGGAATCTTGTTGTCTCGCCGCAGAGATACACAATTCCTAAATCCTACAAATTAATGTTCCCCTACACCAACAACACAGCTAAATATGAAGCATTGATCATTGGAATCAAGAAAGTTGTTGAATGGAAAATCATGGAATTGCTAGTCTATGGTGACTCACAACTAGTCATCAACCAAGTCAAAAATGATTATCAAACAAAGGATGACAAGTTGTTTCCCTACAAGAGGATGGTGGATGATTTCAAAAATTACTTTGTTGAGATCAAGTTTGCAAAAGTTCCCAGAATAGAAAACAAGGTTGCAGATGCAATGGCCACCATTACTTCTCTCTTCTAGCTACCTAAATAATGGAAACATTATGAATTCATGGTAGAAAAAGTGTCCAACCTAGCCTATGAAGATCCAGAATCCAAAGTGATATTCCATATTGTGGACCCTCATATTTCCCTCCATGGAGAGATCCATACCTACTTGCAAGACAATACCCTTCCAATTAACTTATCTTGAAACCAAAAATGAAACTTCATTCAACAAGCAGCTCACCACACCCTAATAGCTGATGTGCTTTATAGATGAGGTTTGGATGGTACTCTTCTTTGGTTTCTAGAACGTAACGAAGCTAAAACCGCTTTACAAGAGGTTCATGAAGGTATCTGTGGCACACATTCAAGTGGCTTAACCTTAGCTAAGAAATTGTTACGATTGGGGTATTATTGGCCGAATATGGAGAAAGAGTCATTTCAATATGTCAAAAGGTGTTCCAAATGTCAGATTCATGGAAACTTGATACATGCACCTGCACAAGAGTTGCATCCTTTCACAGCTACATGGCCTTTTTGTCAGTGGGGATTGGACCTTGTAGGTAAGATTCACCCCTCTTCCTCCAATGGGCATAAGTTTATAATCACAGCCACAAAATACTTCACCAAGTGGATTTAAGTTGTTCTTGTAATCACCATCACTAGGTGATCCGATGGATATTTTAGTGAAAATTGAAATGTCTCATTTCTCTCCAAAATCAGCACCATCAAAAAGAGTTCAACGTCCTGATTCCAACACAACTTGAACGGAGCGAAAAGGAGTCCGTTTGCACAAGTTATGGCCAGTCAAACCTTGGGTCAAACTAGGATCAGAGGGCGTCCAGGAAGCGAAAAAAATGATGTCGTCAAAATTTTTTGAAGTTGGCATCATCACGAAGAGCTCGTCAAGATGATTCCAACGGCGTTCGTTTCGTCAAAATCCGACATCGTATGCTTAAGATACAGCTGGTCAAAGTTTTAGGTTGACTTGGTATACTTGAAGGTACAGCGATGACATCATCATCTGTACAGATGACATCAGCACGTGGTACGAAATCCAGAGTGGACCAATCAGAAGTTGACACGTGACAGTCCGTACGGTTCGTACATGTCGACGTGGCATGATGATGTGGCAGGTGACGTCAGCAAGGTCAGCGAATCATGCGTTGACACGTGTCATTCCTATCCAATCAGCAGAAACGTGGCATGTCTAGTTAGCGGATGAGTCATCATCCTCATCAACATTCCGTATAGGATTCAGTGCATAGTCAGCAAGACACATGGTAGACACGTCAGCGGTTTATCGGCACAGACAGCGAATTAAGTTTTGCCACGTGGCACCACCTTGGCATGCCATGTGGCCTGCTTCATTTCCCTACGGACTAGCGGTTTGAATATTGTTGAGTTTGTTAAAAAGTTTTGTTGGGGGATTTGAACCCCCAACCACCCTCTGCCGAATTTAGCACCTGACCATTGCACTACATCCGCCGCTCTAACCAAAAACGATGGACGGTTTCTTTTATTATAGCACACAGTTTGAAATGTTTGGAAAAGC
Source organism: Sequoia sempervirens (assembly GCA_007258455.2). NCBI lineage: Eukaryota > Viridiplantae > Streptophyta > Pinopsida > Cupressales > Cupressaceae > Sequoia > Sequoia sempervirens. Next base: position 7,026 of record VDFB02239703.1, on the reverse strand, counting down.
CAGCCAATGGGGTTGGAACCCCGAACCTGCCAGCTAAAAAAACTTATAACCACTGCTGCACCAACAAACGTTGTTTAATATTGTATGTGGGCCGGTCGGTTTTCATGAATCTCCAAAACCGAATACCTATGATTTAAAAACAAACTCCCTAATTTAAAAATAATAACAAACAATAATCCTTTTTAAGGATTAAATGAAACTAATTAAATTCTCCTAAGCCCGAATAAATGATAATAAGGGGCTTAAATTTATTTGTTGGGATTTATCAAAGATTTATTATGTAAAATGAGGGGATTATGTGATATATGGGAATATTGTAAAATCAATTAGTTAGTAACCAATTTGATTCATTTTTTTGTATAAAAAGGGTGTGAGGTGAGAGTGGGAAGGTAATTTTTTTTTTTCAGGTGAAGAATTGATGAAGTATTGAAGCTGAGGTGACTAGTGAATAGAGGTCTTGAGGAGATTATTTTTGAGTCATTCTTGCACGTCAGAGCGTCGTTATGCTGCCGAAGTGCTTGAAGAATGGTTGTGGTGCATTTGTAATTGATTTTAGGAGTTAATCGGATCGGTCTCTCTATTGGAGCAGACCTCGAGACGAGGTCACGCTTAGGACGAACTCCGCGAATCAAACACTCTATTTCGTACTTCTTCTCTCCTCACCTCCTCTAAGTTTTTAATTCTTTCATTTTAGAGTTATTTCCTGGTTAATTTTGATTTAATTAACTTGGAATAATCATTGTAAAAGTTTAAGAATTCACACTGCATATAGTCTAGATCCTATATAGATCACTGTGAAACAAATCTCATCATTCATCCTGAATTATCTCATTTGTTGGTATGGTGTTCCTCAATCTATCATTACAGAAAATGGCCAACCCTTTAAGAATCAAGATTTTCAAGAGCTCTGTGAAATATTCCATATCCAACATTGATTTTCTACACCTTACTATCCCCAAGGGAATGGCCAAGCAAAGGCCTCAAACAAGACTATCCTGAAGATTTTGAAGAAAATAGTCAATGAAGCTGGATGTGATTGGAATGTTCAACTAAACCCAGCATTGTGGGCTTACAGAACCAGTATCTGTACCCTGATAGGAACAACACCCTATTCTCTTGTCAATGGATCAAAAGTTATTCTACCTACTAAGGTTGAGATACCACCCCTGTGTGTGTCACTTAAAGGATGATTTCAGATGAGGATTATAGAGTATCTAGGCTACAAGAATTAGAACTGTTGGATGAACGTCGGCAACATGTAGTTGATCACCTAAAATCTTATCAACAAAGGATATCTAGGAGCTACAATCACAGAGTAATACCTAGAGCATTTCAAGTGGGTGATTTAGTCTTAAAAGAAAATCCTCGTAATCCACAAGATTGAGAGAAGGAGAAATTTGAACCTAACTAGCTGGGTCCCTTTGTTATAGTATTAGTCTTTGGATCAGGAGCATATTAGTTATCCACACTAGAAGGGGATCTATTTGAAGAACCCCTATATAGCTTGCATCTCAAAAGGTTTTACACCTAGCTCTATCCAATGCAAAGTGGGTAGATCTTGAAATAATACCAAAAATCAAAAAATGCAAAATCCAAAAAAATCAGAAAAAGGGTTGAAAACAATAAAGAAAAAAAAGATCATCCTCTAGTGAAAACCACTTTGGTGGCGCTTTAGGCAAGTACCTGGTGAAAACCTGGAAAATAGGCACCTTGTGTAAAATAAGCACTCTCCATCTATCTTTGGCTACGTGACTTGCTCTGCATCCTTCATCCATCATGCTTCCATCTATGTATCTGTCACACTTCCATGTTCGCATCATAGCTTGATCCAGTGTTTGTATCATGGTATCCCCTAGCATTACTCGGCCCATTCTAAAAAATAATTTGTCTTATCATATCACACTGGGGCATGTTCTGCATTGGATTTGATTCTTGTACATTCTCAAGGCCAAAAATCAAAATCCCAAAAAACATTCAAAAACATGTCAAAATCCAAAAACAAGTCAAAAGTCAAAGGTCAAAACATAGTCTTCTATTCAACTATGTCATCTCCAGCTTAACGAGGGAAAAGGGGTGATTCGACGTCCCCTTCAGACATTTAGTTGGTGCATTTTAGGTGTCCCTATGTTTATATTTTGTCTTGTAAATTGGTTATGTCACAACAACCACGTGGTCTCTACGCAGAATAACGTAGGCAAGGCTAATCATGATCAGCCCTCGAGGCCCCTAAGATATGTCTTTAGGTTAGGTCTTGGTCATCATGGTCGTGTCTCACCCTTAGATTGGGAGAAAACGTACTCACTAGGGCAACTAAACTTTGAGCTTGAATCAACAGAAAAAACAGCCATCAAACCAACGTGCTACAAAACCACAAACTTCTAAAATGGATGATGATTCTTCAATCAAGGGTTTACTGCGTTAAACACTTGTCTAAAATGTCAAATTATATCATATCTCTCGAGTCCCCATCGTATTGAACTAGAGGAGCAAGGAAGGAGTATGATTTTTCTTTGTCTGTTGTCTATGAATTTATCATTATTACTATGCAAGTTGTCGCGAGATGTGTGCTACAAAGTATCACTGATGACATTTTTAATTTGCATAGGAAAAATATTAACTCTTCCCTGTTTACACAAGTAATACTCAAGTCATCTTGATTTAATTATACTTAGATGCTTGTGTTAACTTGCAATTTTAAAACATCATGAAAGTAGTACTCAAGTCATCTTGGTCTAAAATATGCCATTGATGCTTGTACTCACTTTCAACATTTTAAAGGTCCAATGATGATAAAAAGCATGAAAAATTGGTTAATATAAATGACAACTTTTTGAATACGAGATTTGCATAGGTAAGTTAGATTGCATTATGTTAGTATTGCATGTGTATTTATGGAATTTTTCAATGCTAAAATAATTTCACAATGGTATCATCTCTATTATTAATGGATTGAGTACACTGGACATTAACCAAAAACACATCATTCGCATTTACTTGCACATCAGTTTCATCATCATTTGCATATCTTAGAAAAAATTCTCACATCATTTACATTCATACATTCCATCATAATATTTTCCTCAGAAAATACAAAAGAAAATAATAAAGGACACACATTGCATATCATTTCCCACATCAAAATCATGTCATCCACTATGCTTAAATAAGTGAGCCTCTTCAGATTTCCAAGAAAGTTGGGAAATATGTCAGAGTTATGAAGCTTAAAAGATCAATCTACTATAGTCTTCCCACAACTTTTGGAAGTTGGACAGACTCCCTTTTTCAAGCTTAAGGCCTTGAACATTTGAAGTCATGCACATTCAATCATTTTCATTACACATCATCTAAATTATATCACATTGCATAATCATAATCATCACATCATATTGCATAATCATAATCATCACATCACATTGCATAATCATAATCATCACATCACATTGCATAATCATAAATACATTCATCACATTTCCTAATCATTATCATCACATAGAAATTAAATAAATTCACAACATCACATATCATAATAGGGAAATCAAATGCATATCAACATTTAGATCATAATCACTGTTGCATATCATATATCATAAAAAATGTCATAATGTCCACATGTACAAGGATATCCAAAAGTAGGATGAGATACATCAAAATCCTAAAGGGCACTGTATCATGGGAAACACATCCTCAATCTCAAAAAAGGTGTATAAACAATGTCCAAGGAACATCACAAAATGCTATGTCAAGCTCCTAGTAGATGTTGTTGCTCTCATGGAACTACTACCTCCTCTACCCTACAAACCTGCACCTGGATCTCTCCTATCTCCAAGAAAAGTTTGTGTGACACCCATGCTAACAATCCGAGAACAAGATCTACCAGAATGAGACTATACAAAACTCTCTCATCACTCAGGAGGAACCAACTCATGATATTTACCTTTATAAAATTGCAACTCCTAAGAAATGTGTCAAATCTCTTTGAAGAAATTTTTTGTACCTGCAAATGGTGTTATCTGTTGTATCCTCTTAGCAATGGCCTCAGCCTGCATTTTCTAGTGTCTAAAGGCATCCCTCTTTGAAGTAAGTATGATCATCTGTGCCTGCAACTAATGTATCTACTACCTATATGTCCCTCTATCAGTCATCAAAATATCAATCTGTGCCTAAAACTACCCTAACTCATCCTAAAGGGACACAATCTATGCTTGAGCCTACGCTATCTTGCTCTGAAATGACTGAACCTTTGCTTACAAAGCCACTATCTGTGATGATTGCTGATGAGAGGGTATCCCAATCTAAATCCTGGGAAGCTCACCTAAGCTACAATAACACCCCTCCTTCACCTCAGAACTACAAAATCCAATGGATGACTGTCATCTGCACCATCATCACTCTCCCCACCACCCTCTACACCACCATCACCTATGCAACCACCCTCTACACCACCATCATCACCTCTACAAACACCCTCCCCACCATCATCACCACCCTCATCATCTCCTCCCTCTCCATCAACTAGCGGCACTAGCTCCTCTGGATGAGTAAATCTAGGAAAGGGATGTGTGTGGAAGAACTTTGAATAATCCTCAATCATCCCAGCATCTGTAATATACAGAACATAATCCCATAAACCTGGTTTCAAGGTATAGTACTTTGTACAAGCTGCCTCATATGATACATAGGGACCCCACTCTAAAACATCCTATCATCAATAGGCAACTCCCAGGGGCATCCCCTAAACTTGTCCAAACTATCAATATACTTGCAGATACAGGTATCGCTCAACCACAACATGTATTTGGCCAATCAGATAGAGGGATGAGAACATATATGACATCTCTAGCTAATCCTCTAGCCAATGCTCACAATCCAAGTATGGGTGTCATGTGATAGTCTCCAAATCATCCAGAGTACGCCTCCAATAGGCAACCTTTCCCAGCTTATGATAAACATGTGGATCACTATAACTAAAAACATAGGGTCTCCCTGGTGGTCAATGTCTCTCTCCCATGGGTTGAGTGATGGCTATATGCTCCCATTCCCAAGTTTGTAGTAATGTGATGCCACATGACAGGCTTGTCGCCCTGTAATAAACCACCTCCTGCAAATCTCAGTATAATTGGGCTAACATGCTCTAGCCCCATGCATATCTAGTACCATCAAGTGTCATCTACAATAACACATGACCCCAACCTGCTGAAAATACCTTTGACCTACGATTAGGACAAAGGAATCCACCAATGAAAAAGGATCATATATGCTCACCATCTCTGTCCAAGGAATCCATCGGCCTCTAACATGATCATCTTGACATAACCTCTGCAATGCAACTATCCTGCCCTTCTCTATCTTATCATACACCACTATCTCTCCCATCACTAGGATCTGCAGAATACAATAGACATCCTCTAGAGTCATGGTCATCTCTCTAGTTAGTAAATGAAATGTGTTATGTTCACTGTGCAATCTCTCTGCCAATGTTGTCAATAAACCTCTGTTGATTCTATATTATGGAATATCTAACAAGGAAGTCAACCCACAATGGGAGATAATTCTAAGTCGGTTGAGGACAACTAGTAGACCATGTTCCAGGTCTTTGGGAATTGCTCCTAAGACTGGAGTACATCTCCATGTCCCTAATCATGAACACAAATCAGTCAATCAATGTCATGTTCAATCAAGATTATTAGTCAATCAAGCTAATGTGTAGTCATTCAAATCAAATCAATCAGAACAATCAACACATCATTCCTCACCTATCATGAGGATGATCTACTATCAATCAAAATATCATTCCTTGCCTATCATGAGGATGATTTGTTATCAATCAACCCATCATTCCTCACTTATCATGAGGATGAACTACTATCAATCCTACCATCATTCTTCGCCTATCATGAGGACGATCTGCTATCAATCAAACCATCGTTCCTCGCCTGTCATGAGGACAATTTTCTATCAATCCTACCATCGTTCCTCTCCTATCATGAGGACGATATGCTATCAATCCTACTATCATTCCTCGGCTATCATGAGGTTGATACAACACTAGTTCTATCATTTGATTCTCACCTATCATGAGATCAAATCATCACGCAAAACATCAATCAAACACTACACATAGAACAATATGACTAAAATCAATCCAAAACATGACAAACCAACAACTCCTAGGCTTCAAGGACATCTTGTGAACATCACCTTGAGGGATTTTCATAGTCACACCCTGCAAAATGGGTCAAATGACAAGCTAAACCACCTCAAATCAACAAAGATGAAAACTTTCCAAGGAAACAAGAGGCACAATTTTGGACCCCAAAGGCTCCAAAACAAAGTTTGCAACTCAAAATAGGGTTTTCAAGGCTTACAAGAGGCACCATTTGGAACCCCAAAGGGGCCAAAACTCTAAAAACACCCAAAAACAAGCATTTTCAACCTTGCAAGAGGCACCATTTTGGACCCCAAAGGCACAAAAACTCTTAAACCAAACAAAAACTTGAATTTCAAGTTTTCCAAAGGCGCCATTTGGGACCCCAAAGGTGCCAAAACTCTCAAACATGCTCAAAAACACTCAAAAATGACAAAAACATCACCCGAAAGTGCATAAATGACATCCAATAAGCTACAACATCTATCTATGACATTAAAAATGCTTCTAAAAGGAAAGAAAATGACTAAAAAAGAGGTTTCTCAGAAAGTGTATTTCTGTGGTCCCTAAGAGCCTTTTTTGGTTGTCTTTCAGGTTCTGTTTGTGTTCCCTTGGTTTTCATTGCAAATCCTTGGCTTGTGAGTTTTATCTTTCATTTTAGCACGTGGGTTAAATGGGCTCCCATAAGGGTTGAGCCCAGTGTGCTAGTTTTCATCTCTCCGGTGGGGCGGCCTATGTTAGGGTTTTTCCTAGCTTTTCTTTTCCCCATTTTCGGGTTTTTAGTTTGATTCCCCTTTCTCTTTTGCTTGCCTTGGCTTTTCTTTTTTTTTATCAGAGGTGGAATGGATGCTTGAATGGAACTAGAACTTTTCCAAATTCTA
>VDFB02239699.1:0-15420 GCA_007258455.2 Sequoia sempervirens | reverse complement strand
CTCAACAACGGGTACACGAACCTAAAACTCGTACGCGTTATGAAACTCGTACGCGTTACAAATGCATACATGTTTAATAACGCATACACGTTGCTAACGCGTACGCATTTTTGAAAAGTATATATTTTTTTAAATAAACTGCTGGCTTTTCATTTTATCCACTATTTTTGGCGAATTGAGAGAAGTCAATCAAGAGCGCGTACGCATTTGGAGGTTGTTGCTTCGAGCGTGTTTCAACTGTCACCTCCTCCCGTCAACACACCTGACCTCTGAGACCTCCAGGTTGGTTGATTTCTGCCCTTTTTTGCTTTGTATCTTGTTTTTTTGTTTTTTAATTAGTATTTAAGTTTTTTTTTGTTTAATGCATTTTATTTCAATTTTTAATAGTTTTAAATTGCATTTAAAAAATAAATAACGTTAAATTGTAAATTGAAAACCATAAAATCTAAACCTAAATTGGACATAACTTAGAAATTATCTAAACCCTAAAACGTAAAACTAGAAACCTCTTAGAGACCTCTCTCCCCTTAGGTGAGCTAAAATTAGAAACCCTAATACAATTTTAATAGTTCTTGTGTGTCATTTTGATATTCTATTAGCCTATCCAATTACATCATTAGTAACTAGACAATCCATAACATCTTCCTCTAAATTCTTTCTATCAACTAGATCACATTTAAGAATAGGTTAGAGTCAGGGTTTAATTACAATTATAATTTAATAGGTTACATTTAGAATTAGTTTTTTCATTATAATTAGGGTTAATATTGGAATTAGGATAACAAATATAGTTAGAATTATGATTAGGGTTAAAATTAGAATTAGGGCTAGAGTTAGGGTTAGGTTTAGAATTAGGATAAGGGTTAAGATTAAATTAAGGTTAGGTTTATGGCTAGGGTTGGGGTTAGATTATTGGTTAGGGTTAGAGTTAGGCTAAGGTTTCAATTAGGGCTAGGGCTTAATTAGGGTTATAATTCAATTATAGTTAGGATTGAATTAGGGTTAAGGTTCAATTAGGGTTATATTTAAGATTTTATTTCTTTTAGGGTTAGGTTTAAGGTTAGGTTAGGGTTAGGTTTGATTAGGGCTAGAGTTAGATTCATAGTTCAATTCTATCTCTAATCATAACCCTAACCCTAACCCTAATTCTATCTCTAAGCTTAACCCAAACCCTAATCTTAACCCTAACACTAACCTTCACCATAACCCTAATCCCCACCATAACTCCAATTCTTATTGCTACCCTATCCATAACCCTTAATCTAATTTTAATCCAAACACTAACCCTAACCCTAACTCAATCTCTAATCATAACCCTAACCTTAACCATAATTTTATCTCTAACCTTAACCCTAACCATAATTTTAACCCTAGCTCTAACCTTAACCATAACCCTAACCCCAAAACTAACTCTAGTTCTTACTCTTACCCTAACCTGAACCCTATCCTCAACCCTAACTCATGTTTTAACCTTAACCCCAATCGTAACTCTAATTTTTACCCTTTTCCTAACCATAACCCTAAACCTATGCCCAAAAAATAACTCTAATTTTAACCCAAACCTAACCCTAATTCTAACTCTAACCCTAACCTTAACCCCAATATTAAGCCTAATCCTCACCTTATCCCTAACCCTAACCCTAACCATAATTATCTATAACCCTAACCCTAACTCCAATCTTAAGCCTAACCCTAAACTTATCCATAACCCTAACCCCAACCCTAACTCTAATTTGTACACGAATTACAAACCATAGGTTCCAAGAGAGACACTTAAAACTTATAAAAAATAGGTATTGTAGGAGTCACTTGGATAATAATTCAATGTATCTTAATTACTATCCCTATATGGAATTTCTCATGAGTGATTTATGAATTTTCATCCATTAACTATATATGGAAATAAATGGGGTTCCCTCCTCTAATCTCTAGTGATAGGAAAATATGGTGTCCAATCTATTCAAGTAAAATTAATGGATACACAAGAATACCACTCTCAATCTTAGGATTTAATTAAATAGCTATCTTTTAATTTCTTTCCTTTTTACAAGCTCCAAAATAAACCTACATGTACAAACCTTTTTATCAATGCCACTTTAAAATTACATTCTTTATTATATAACACTAGTGGCCCCATAACTAGGGCACTCATAACATACTTAAATATTATAGTCATTTCCCTATTTTATTTTCGCAAGTCCAATGAGAAATAAGAAATATTTTAGGATATCATAAAATTTTATTGAAAAAAGGGTAAGGAGAAAAAGAGGAATTCTTCTAAAAGAATTTTCAAATTCTAAATCAAGGCTAAAGGAGTCAAATGGGCTAATTCTAGGAAGTTGGTTGAATATTTAATCATAAAAAATCCCAAAAGGAGGGAAAAATCAACAAAAAAAATAGTAGAGCAACATGTGACACCCTTTTGAATTCCTAAAACCCCATGTTTTATAGGAAGATGAAGAAGAATTTGAAACCATTCCCCTCATCCCTTAGGAATAATCTATTAAGGAGAAACAATATAGATTAATAGAAAAATATTTGAATCAAGGAAAATATATGAGAGAAGCCTTATCTTTTGAAAAATGTTTCAATATGGTAAGAAGTTCCATCTACAAGAAATGAGCAAGGAATATAGAAAGTGAAGAATAGGGAGATAAAAAGTAAGCTAAAAAACTTTATGCACCTAAGTTTGATTGTAGTGACAAGATTTTTCTCAGACCCAGTTGGAGAAATTAGAGACTTACTTCACCCTCAACCCCATAACCCTAACCCTAACCCTAATTCTATCTCTAAGCTTAACCCAAACCCTAATATTAACCCTAACACTAACCTTCACCATAACCCTAATCCCCACCATAACTCCAATTCTTATTGTTACCCTATCCATAACCCTTAATCTAATTTTAACCCAAACACTAACCCTAACCCTAACTCAATCTCTAATCATAACCCTAACCTTAACCATAATTTTATCTCTAACCTTAACCCTACCCATAATTTTAACCCTAGCTCTAACCTTAACCATAACCCTAACCCCAAAACTAACTCTAGTTCTTACTCTTACCCTAACCTGAACCCTATCCTCAACCCTAACTCATGTTTTAACCTTAACCCCAATCGTAACTCTAATTTTTACCCTTTTCCTAACCATAACCCTAAACCTATGCCCAAAACATAACTCTAATTTTAACCCAAACCTAACCCTAATTCTAACTCTAACCCTAACCTTAACCCCAATATTAAGCCTAACCCTCACCTTATCCCTAACCCTAACCCTAACCCTAATTATCTATAACCCTAACCCTAACTCCAATCTTAAGCCTAACCCTAAACTTATCCCTAACCCTAACTCTAATTTGTACATGAATTACAAACCATAGGTTCCAAGAGAGACACTTAAAACTTATAAAAAAATAGGTATTGTAGGAGTCACTTGGATAATAATTCAATGTATCTTAATTACTATCCCTATATGGAATTTCTCATGATTGATTTATGAATTTTCATCCATTAACTATATATGGAAATAAATGGGGTTCCCTCCTCTAATCTCTAGTGATAGGAAAATATGGTGTCCAATCTATTCAAGTAAAATTAATGGATAAACAAGAATACCACTCTCAATCTTACGATTTAATTAAATAGCTATCTTTTAATTTCTTTCCTTTTTACAAGCTCCAAAATAAACCTACATGTACAAACCTTTTTATCAATGCCACTTTCAAATTACATTCTTTATTATATAACACTAGTGGCCCCATAACTAGGGCACTCATAACATACTTAAGGAGAAACAATATAGATTAATAGAAAAATATTTGAATCAATGAAAATATATGAGAGAAGCCTTATCTTTTGAAAAATGTTTCAATATGGTAAGAAGTTCCATCTACAAGAAATGAGCAAGGAATATAGAAAGTGAAGAATAGGGAGATAAAAAGTAAGCTAAAAAACTTTATGCACCTAAGTTTGATTGTAGTGACAAGATTTTTCTCAGGCCCAATTGGAGAAATTAGAGACTTACTTCACCCTCAACCCCATAAAGAAAAAATATGCAATAAAATTTGCCTCTTTACATTTAGAAGGTGCAAGAGAGGTCTTCAATGATTTTCAATATTTTTCATCACTTGTTCTACTAACCTTCTGTTTTTATTCAACTCTCATTTATAGTTCTTAAGTGACTATCGGTTTCTATTCAACTCTCATTTATAATATGAATTTTTAATGCTATGATTTTTTAATATTATAAATTTAATGGTCTTCAAATGAAATATATTTTGAATTTGTGCATGTTCAATGTGATTTTTAAATAACTTTGAAATTGTGTGCATTATTTAATTAGTTTGTTGATATATATTTTTTAATTGTTTAACATGCAGTTGCCATATCATTTCTCATCCATGGATCCACTTTTCACTTTAGAGGATTTCATGCCTCATCCAGAAATTCCTATAGATCCTGGTGCACACCCCACCCCACCACATGAGGATATGCCTCACTCACCTCCGCATTCTCCACCACCTGAACCCCCACCCCCTCCTCCATTTGACCAAAATCAACTAAGAGAATATTCGAGCCAACTTAGTTGTGATTCAAGGGAACATAGATCTCATAAAAAATGAGACTAGAATCCCTCCACATCTCGCACGGTTTGCATCTACAATGCAAACTATTGTCGATTCTGTTCGATCTATCGATGCGGTCCTAGATAGGTTCCATCAATGGAGAGAAGAGAGGAGACAATTCTATGTAGATGGGCTGTCATATAAAGAAAGCAATGACCTAAAAATCACTAAACAAGCTATGTGCCAATATTTTGTGAACCCCCAAACAAACGAACCAATACCACCCACAAAAAAAAGAATTTCAATTTTATGGTGTAGGCACCCGCAGATAGCTGCAAATTTTTGGGAGAGATGGTGGATGGTGTTTGATACTCCACCACATGGAAATAGTGAGGTGCCCTTATATTTTTTGAGAAAGTTATGGGCTGAGTTTGAGTTGGGTAAAAAACCCAACTATTTTGATATGAGGTCATTTCAGGGAGCTAGGCGTGGCATGCCCCAACATAGACCAGGAGCACGTGTCGATCCTCAACGACGTGCTCCAGTTGCTCCTCTTGTTCCTCCTCCTTCTCCTGGTATTCCTGCTGCATTTCAGTAGCAAACCATGTTATCTACACTAGGAGCATTGAGTTCACTTTCAGGACATCTCACTCAGCAGACTACACACGCGGCCACTGAAGTGGCCAATACAGAGCATGGAGGCTCGGGCTACAGGGATACTCAGACATCCACTTCAGGTGAGGCACATGCATCTGGGGCGGGATCATACCTAAATTTACTATATTCTGAGGATCGTCCCACACAGGTATGTTCATCCTTTGAACTTAAATTTAATTCAAGTTTGAAATGTAAAAAATTCATGTAAATAATAACATCAAACTATATATATAATATAATATTAATTCAATAATTTTGTGTTTGGTGTATAGACACATGATGACGTGATGCCCGGAACTCAATATCATCATCGTGTGTATATGTCGAGTGCTATAGATTTGGGCTCACCTTTTCGATAGGTACTTGAACCAAAATATATTAAATAATTTGTGTGTCCATATATATATATAATTTAATTTGAATTTGTACACATGTGTGAATTGATATATTATATCTAGATGCAGGGAAGTCATACTATTCCTAGTATTGACGAGCCACAAGTTACAGTGGTGAGCACTCCTGAGACATCAACAGCTCAGGTGCATGCTTTCAAAAGTTTGTTAAGTTTAAATTAAATACACATCATAAATCTAATTTAATTTTTTCATTTACATACACATGTGTGAATGATCTATACGAATGGTGAGTTGGGAACCCTAAAAACCTTTAAACCCTAAAATGAGTTAAAGTGATATAAGAGGGTGGATTAAGGGGAGTTGAGAGAATAAGTTAAAGTGATGCAAGAGGGTGGATTAAGGGGAGTTGATAGAATGAGTTAAACCATAAACCCTAAACCCTAAAACCCTAAAATGAGTTAAAGTGATGTAAGAAGGTGGATTAAGGGGAGTTGAGAGAATAAGTTAAAGTGATGCAAGAGGGTGGATTAAGGGGAGTTGATAGAATGAGTAAAACCATAAACCCTAAACCCTAAAATGAGTTAAAGTGATGTAAGAGGGTGGATTAAGGGGATGCAAGAGGGTGGATTAAGGGGAGTTGAGAGAATGAGTTGAAGGGATGTAAGAGGGTGGATTAAAGGGAGTTGATAGAATGAGTTTAAGTGATGTAAGAGGGTGGATTAAGAGTTGATAGAATGAGTTAGAAGCCCTAAAACCCCTAAACCCTAAACCTAAAATGAGTTAAGAAGTGATGTAAGAGAGGGTGGATTAAAGGGAGTTGATAAAATAAGTTAAAGTGTTGTAAGAGGGTGGATTAAGGGGATGCAAGAGGGTGGATTAAGGGGAGTTGATAGAATGACTTGAAGGGATGCAAGAGGGTGGATTAAGGAGAGGTGAGAGAATGAGTTGAAGGATGTAAGAGGGTGGATTAAGGAGTTAGAGAGAATGAATTTAAAGCCCCAAAGGGGGTGTTGAGAGAGTGACTTAAGGGGATGCAAGTGGATGGATTAAGGGTAGATATATGAGGATATTGATTGAGGGGTCCTAAGAGGATGAATTAAGAGGTGTTGAGTGAGTGACTTAAGTGGATGCAAGTGGACAAATTAAGGGTAGATATATGAGGGTATGGATTATGGGGTCCTAAGAGGATGGATTAATGGTAGTTGATAGAATGACTTAAGGGGCTGCAAAAGGATGGATTAATGGTACATAAGAGGATGACTTAAGGGGTTTTAAGAGAATGGCTTAAGGGGATATGAAATCAATTATAAAGTATCAATTAAATGTATCTAGAACTATATATAGTTACCTGTCTCTAGATTGAAATTCCATTGTAATATATGTGCATCTCCTCTCTTTTTTGTAAAGCATCTAATTTTAGGAGACCTGAAACAAAAAATGATATAAAACTTTAATTAGGAAATGATTAAAGACAAATATATATATATATATATCAATTAAATATATATATGACTAGATATGCTTACCAATATTTATTTACTCTATTGTACCATCTGCATCCTCTCTTTTTTTAATGCATCTATGATTGTCTCGTGATCATCCATTGAAATTGTCCATAAAACTTTATTAGCAGGCCTCCCTTGATATCTAACTAGTTTTATATTGGTTGCCAAAATCAAATGTGAATAATGCATAATCTTCTTGTGTCTTTCATAATCTTCAAATGCAAGCAAGCCATTCTTTCTCATCAAATATTTTCAAAGCCAGGTGCCAACAACAACCACTGAACCAGTTGGATACTCAAAGTTGTCATCATCCACTCTAGTATGTACCAACTTATGTTTTCTCTCAACACATCTAGCCAACCAGTACTCTATCTGCTCTTCATTCCCTTGAGGTGCAACAACAGCATACACATATCCTGCAAAAATAAATACAAAATTCAATAAAAAGTGACTTATATTTAACTCATATAAACATGCATACATACAAAATTCAACTCAATAAATAATGTACCTTCTTGTACAAGATCTGAAACACGATCATAATCATCTAATGTGAACACTTGATTATCTTCAATTGTCATTTCATGTTGATCATGTGTCGATGTAGGCGTTAAAGCTCTTTGTTGCCATTGTTCGACCCATTCCATATTTTCACATGCCTGCCAGTCACCTACAATACAAAATTGACAATAGCATGCCAACTCCCTTGTCCATATTGTCGATGTGTTTGCATTCAAACTCTTAAATGAATGCCATTTTGCACTTCCATTAATTGTTTCACAATCATGTCGAGAAAAAATATCATTTTCTTCAACTAACCAAAAGAAGCGTCGAATTATTGATTTCTCACTTGTTCTTGTAGATAATTTGGTATTGCACCAATCTACAATTGCACGTGCATTTCTAAATTTTGTAGCATCCTCAAATTTTAGTTGCTCTCTAGCAAGAGCTCTTTTTACACATGCACCTGCTCCATCGTGTTCTCCCTTACCATGACCAGCTTAAAAAAAACTCCATATGTGTTGGATATTATTTTCCTTATGAACTCTACATAGCCAATAAAACATTCTATCATTTTTGAATTGACCCATGCAATTATCTGACCATATGAGATGTTCTAGCATTTGAATTCCTCTCTCTTTTAAATTTTTATTAAATATATCAAAACAATATTGTACAAACTCATATGAATGTAATCGATTATCACTTACATAAAAATGGTACTCTTTCAAAAAAATTATATTATCTTTTGTACTATCTTCAGCATGTTTATAAACAATGTGAACAAATATAGCTACTTGCACTGAATTATAATATTGTGATTGAATTTCTTCTTGTGGAGCAAGAGTATAATTTTCAGCAAAATCAACAATTGACAATATAGTTCCAATTGGAAATGTGTTTCTACATAAACGAAATTGATTATCAAGCCAATGAGCATTCTAAGAGTGTTGAACATATTTAGGTACAAACTTATCTTTAAATTCAGTAATAAAAGCATGCACACTAACTTTTTCCACAATTAGCTCAACACGTCTTCCAATTTTACCATCTTTTAAAGAATACTCAATATTTTTAAAATTTTTTACATCCACTAATTATTTTCCAAATTCATCTAAACTACTTTCATGCATACATTCTCCTAATAATGAAAAGTTACCACATCTATCGCATTCTCCAGAAATGCATCCTTTAAAAAAAAATGAGTTTCCATTTAAAGAGGGATTACAAAACAAACCTGCTATAAAATCTTTGATTCTTTCAGGTGGCATAGTAATACCACAAATGTCTTGCATAATTTGGTTAGCATGCAAAGTGCATCGTATATATCAAAATAGATCATAATAATAATGAAATTGTACATGAGTCTTACAACAACAAGAGATTCGTTGCTTATTAATTCTAATACCAAGGTTTACTTTTTTGAAAGATGATCTTTGACTTATGCTAATATTCAATGGTAAGATTGAAGCATCACAATTTTTTTATATAATTAGGACACGGAGTCATATCTAAGAGATGCTTTGGATGAGGTTCACGAATTTTGGAACCCACCCTTAATTTTAAGACATCTCTAATGTTAGGAATTGATACTCTTATTATCATACCAAAAATTTCGATTTAAAGATTTGAATTTCATTAGTTAATTTCTTGTGTTTGATCTTGAGAGTCTATAAAACTCAACATTGATTAATAGGATGTTTCAATGCACTTTCTCTTTACTTTTTTTTAGCGAAAGCTCTTAGCATCAAAGTTCTAGGATTTAAGTTTTATGCATTTACTAGTACTTACTTAACATTCTTTATTTAATTTGTTTTATCAACTAGAAGCGGTTATTTATTACTGAGCCGCATTTATCTTTTGATCATTTTCTTTTTCCAACTAGCATCGGCATTAACAACACTAGATATGACTTGTTCTACTGAATCATCTTTCTTTTTTGGTTTTACAAAAACACCTAATTTTTTCATCACTTTTCTCATTTTAAACATTCTCATCAATTGCACCATGAGTTGACATTGGAATCCTAATTTCTTTCTATAAAAAAACATTTTATATATTTTATTTCCATAATTTCTAATTTGTCTTGAAGAAACTTTACCACGAAGGTTATTTAGCACATTTGTTTCAATTGTTAAAAAAACATTTTCACCTTCATCCATAGATGGAGTTTCATTTTCATTCACACAAGGGGTTTCATTTTTATTTTCAAATGTAAAAGGGATTTCATTCTCATTTTCATCAATATTAGGGATTTCATTCTCATTTACATTTTCATTAAATGTAATTTCATCATTTTCTTGTTTCTGTATTGTTTCAACCCTAGTATTATTAATCTCATCAATTGTGTATCCAACTTCTTCTAAACAAGCAATATCAATATTATAAAAACTTGGGTTTGAAGACATACCTGGATAGATTGTTTGAATAGGTACATTTTCCATATCATTGGGAGGTGGATTTGAAGACACACCTGAAGTTGTTTGCATATCATTCAAAGTTGAAGTTGAAGGCACAGATGGGTTTGTCTCCATAGTTGCATTTTCTTCCATATTCACCATCTCCACATTTGCATCATCTACATTGATTTCATCATTCATGGCTTCCTCTTCGACATTCTTGGAACTAGATGCTTCCTAATCTTTCATTTGATGAATCATTTGTCTCCTTTCCCTTTGTCTTTTTGCCTCCTTATCTTTATTTGCTTGAATTTCTTCGGGTGTCATTACCTTCCTACATCTTTTTATTTGTCTTTTCTTATCACCCATGGTTACCAAACCCTCTTTGATGACAAAAACAATAATTCAAGAAACCTATTTTAAAATTGCCACCTCCTTCAAATATTCAAATAAAACTATGTACTATGAAGATTATTTTTTCTATAAACTCTGAAGTACAAAATCATCATGAGTACATCCAAAAATTCACTTTTTCTAAATCTTCTTGTAAAAAGTTCTTGCACTTGATTCCACTTCAGAAAATTTAACTTGCACTTTTACTCTTCCAACAATTTGAATAGAATATGCCCTGCATAAGACAAATTTGCAATAAAAAACGCAGAAAATGACACTTTCGGTCCGTACTGCAGAAAAAAAATGTTGTAGGAAAATCGTGTTTTAACAGTATTTTTCAAATTAGAAAAAAATGACTATTATACAAATGCGTACGCGTTATATTTTTAAAACGCGTATGTGTTCAACAATGTGTACGCGTTGCTTTCTGCCAACGGGCAAAACATAACGCGTATGCGTTATGAAACGCGTACGCGTTTCATTTAAATAACGCGTATGCGTTTCTATAACGCATACACGTTATTTAAAAGTTGATCTCCCAAACCAAATCTAGCCTTGGTTTTAGGCTTGGGAAAGGCTTGGCAATCCGAGCCTTAGCTTTTGACCTGCAACTAAAAAACTAAGGCAAACTGAAAAAAATGTCCAACTTTGACAACATAGATGATGAACTTTTTTTCTGAATTAGTCTATACAATTAAAACCCATTACAGAACACAATGTCTACTTTCTAGATATATAATTTTTGTTAAAATTGGATTAAGTTTGTTATTTTTTAATTAATTTCTAAGCAAACTAGGCCTTAAACTTGAAAGATTAGGTTTTTTTGGTTTTTTAATAACTTTGTATTGGTTGAGTTTCTTGTAAAAAAAATTATATGGTCCCAAACTTCAGACAATTCTCTACACAATGAAAAAAAAAAGAGTCAAAAAATGTTTTGTTTAGGTCCAATTATGTTGTTCGTACACGTTGATTTGAAAAAACATCAATTAAGGCCAATAAAAAATTAATTAAAAAAAAAATATTCAACCAAAAATTACAAAAAAAAATCCAGCCCAAACTTCATGTTGTTAGCTCTCTTTTCCTAAAAGGAATTAGCAAAATAATTTTATTTGGGTCAAAAAGTGTTGTCCGTACACCTGCTTGGTATGGTTAAAAAATAGGGACTTTTAAAAAGTGGTTTTTATAGATCTTTATCAAAATTTAATTTCTATAAACTGGGTATTTTAATAATTTACATATTTGGAAACTAGATTCAAAATTCTAAATTTCATATTACTGACTTTTTTTAAGATTCATTGTGGAAGTGCCTCAAATTTTCAATCCAAGTGTGACAAATTCTGAAAAAAAGCAAAAGCATTTCCACTTTTTGAGTTTTTTGTGTACCCAACTTCTTGTAAACCCATATTAATTTAATTTGTTCTATATAAGAATATATTAATTACATTAATTATAATAATTTTATATTTATATTATTTAATATTTTTATTATAGAATACAATATATAATAATAATATAAACCTATATATACTATTAAATATAATTTTTTTTAAAGGTGCAATGCACCATATTAATAGAATTAGCGCTTTTGACCCCGGGCTATAGACAGATCGTGTGTGTGATATATTGGATTTATAATATATTAGTTATATTTTATATTATATTTATTATATTAGTGGTTCATCATTTTTGGCCATTTTTTGGTTGCTTTTCCCGCCACTATTGGTTCCCGCTCCTCCAAACTCTTGCTCACTAGTATTGACCTTTTGCTTCTCCAATTTGGCAAGCTGCAGCTTGGAAATAAGGTTTCGTGAAATAAGGTGTGAAAGCAAAAGCTCTTTTGTATCATGTACGTATGGAATATTGTTTAAATCTACTTTACATTATGATGCAACTATGATGCAAATCAGAGTAGTGGAAAAAAGTAGCAAACGAGTGTAAAGAAGACAAAGACACAGTATTGGCATGTCCATCTATGATGTAGATATTTGTGTTGAGGGTTCAAGGTTTTCTTTTTTTGAACTCAAGAATCTAAGTAAGCCCTAAAACCCTGATATTTTCAAATTTTGTTTACTGTGAATAGATATAAGCAACATTTTATGGTGTAATTATTAAGGTTTAAGAAAAAATCATTTATTTAAACCTTAATAATTAAATCTAAGCAAGCCCTTAAACCCTGATATTTTCAAATTTTGTTTACTATGAATAGATTGAAGCAATAGTTTATGGGTGTAATTATTAGGATTTAAGAAAATTTCGTTTATTGTGAATAGATTAAAGGTTGAGGATTTGGGCTTTACACCCATTGGTTGCATTTGCTTAAATTTTTCCAAGTACTTTTTAGAAAAAAACCCATTTTAAACATATCCTTTAATCATGGCATTCCATGATATCACATTTCTTTGAGGTATTTTTGGAAACAGTTCACTTGCCTTGTCTATGCTTCCACATTTTCATGTATGTCTAGTAGGGCACTTGTAACTACAACATATGTCAAAAATTCCCCTTTGTTATGCTTTGATATATGTCCCTTCATTATTACTAGATATCTTATGTAGTTTACATTATTATAGTGCAAGCCTATTTTTCATATTGTTTCATTTAGCACCACCAATATTCTCCACAAGAACATTGACCCTGTTTAAAATGATGGAAATGGTTCACATCTCTTAAAACAATTTCTCTTGCAATTGTTTGCATTTACTTAATTATCCTAGATTTATGTAAAAGAGAATGTATTCCTTACAATTATATATATGGAAATACATAAATACACATACATATACACATATAATTTATATGTATGTGTACAGGTATATTTAAGAATTGTCATACCTAACAGGTTTCGAGATTTTATGTCGCTTTAGTGAATGGCATAGGAAACTACAAGGAACGTCAAATCTCATAAACACATTATAAGCTACAAATAATTAAATTGATCGCAATTTGAAATCATTCAAAAGAGAATTTGTGCATAAATTCTTCATTATTGAATTTTGTGCAAAAATTTTTCTTAAGGATTTGGTGATCCAAAGTGGAACTTGCAACTACAATATCTGATAAAAATACACTTCCAAATATGCTTTTGATGGATTTTCATACCCTCATCTAAAGCTCCAATTCACACATAGGCATGAAGGATGCTTTCAAAGGTTGAGGAGTTGGGCTTTACACCCATCAGTTGAATTTTCTTAAAATTTTCTAAGGACTTTTCAGAAAAACCCATTTTGAACATATCCTTTAATCACAACATTCCATGATATCACATTTCTTTGAGGCACTTTTTGAAATAGTTCATTTTCCTTGTCTATGCTCCCATGTTTTTATGTATGTCTAGTAGGGCACTTGTAACTACAACATATGACAAAAAAATCCCTGTTGTTATGCTTTGATGGATGTCCCTTCATTATTATTGGATATCTGATGTAGTGCACATTATTATAGTGCAAGCCTATTTTTCGGATTGTTTCATTTAGCATCACCAATATTCTCCACAAGAACATTGTCCCTGTTTAAAATGATGGAAATGGTTCACATCTCTCATGACAATTTCTCTTGCAACAATCTAGGAGATGAATTTAGATGCATTGTGAAAATCATAACATACTTGAAGGTTCTTAACAACTCTAATAGTTGTACTAGGGGCCATGTTTAACAAACCAAATGCAATTTCTAGATAAATGATTCTTTTTTCTTCAATTCCACAACATTAAGTAAAAGTATTGAATCTAGAAATATCCTGGTGCCTTCATTTGCCAAGCTAATTACTCCAATTTTGCATAGCTCTCCCATGTTATGAATAGTGTATCTTGATTTGGTGAAATTTATTGAGCATTTGTTCCATCCAAATTATATACTGCATGCATTAGCCCCTTCACAAACCCCAAAAATTTCAATTTTATTGGAAAGAGAGGCCAACGTAATCCACTACTTTTCACTTTCTACATATTTCAATACTCGCTAAATTTCGTATTAGACATCTAACTAAATATAATCTTTTTGAAATCTTTGAAAAGGAATTAGACTGAGAGACTAGTGCATGTAATAGTGGTCAGTAACATTGCTCATCTCACAAAACTATAATTTCACCTGGATTTTATACATACATTTTTAATTCTAGGGCTAGAAAATTTTTCTTAGTAGTTTTTTTATTCCTTTCCCATTTCTTGTGACCAGACATTGTGAACATGTTTTTTTTTTGCCTGTTGGGAACATCAAGGAATATATTCAAAACTAAAGTGCAAAGAATATGATGGGTTCTATAATGACCTAAATATTGTACATATTTGTGAAATTCCATAAATTTATAACACAATAAATTCATCACAAGAACATGAAAAGGGGATGTATATCTAGAGTCTAGACAGACAATCAACAAAACCGATTTATAAACTATAAACATAAATGGCTTCTAAGATCATTTAAATCAAAGGTAAAGTTATGAGTTCCTGAGCAAGTTTTTTAGTACTCTATGCATTGGAATGTTCTGGAAATGGGTTCAAAGATTAGGTTAGCATCCATGAACAAAAATGGCTTTAAGTTTTAACAAATGAAATTAGGTTTTAACCAGTTTGTCTAGCTCCATAGGCCCATGTCTAAGGGTCATCGAGGGATGATTTTGTGACATTATGTGTCTCTTTAAGTGTCCATGGAAAACCATTTAAGACACTATCAGATGACTTTACAATCCATGATCAGCATAACACATATAGTCTTTACTTATATGATATATTAGGTTCAAGGTTTTAATACAGGTATTCCACTTACAACAAGCTTGACAATAATTTATAATTATCCATAGGCTCCAAGAAAATTGCAAAGAAGAGCATGCTTAATCATTAGTTTATCTTTAATCTCTAGATAACATTGTAGGAATTAGCCAAGGCATGTGGCCTTGTGCATGAAGATATTGTTGTAAAGTCCAAGCCTAGTTTATCCCACTTTCAAGCTTTTGTTCCTCTTATAGAATCTCTTTTTACTTAAAAAAAATCAAAACTTAACAATAATTTAGATATCTAGTAAGTTTATTCTAATATCAAACTTTGTA